>JAQHUG010000021.1:9762405-9876562 GCA_028555095.1 Dicrostonyx torquatus | reverse complement strand
ACTCTTAACCACCGAGCCATCTCTCCAACCTCTCTCCATGTTTCTTTAACCCTCTAAGTGATCGATCACTCATGGGCGGCATCTCTCTCACATCAGAGGCTGAGAAGAGGAAGGGACCGAGTCATCTTACTCATGCCCAGTGTACCACTGCTATAGCAACTCTACTTCCTTCATATTTCCCCACAAAACAAGCATCTATCTAGATATCAGTGATATCGTCATATCAATGCCATTTATACTCATACACTGAAGCTAACCTGAGATATGACACCTTCCAGACACAAATGATTGATTCTACAACAGTCTTTAAGGCTCGAGAGCAGCCATCGACCAATACATGGGACCCTTGAAACCAAATTATTACATATATTTTGAAAGGGACCCGTAGGCATGTGGCAAAGGTGACTTTCCTTGGCAACAGTGACTATGGAGTTCATATCTGCTTACTTGTTAATGATTGAAGGAGCAGCAAGGTGGAGGAGATTTCAAATAAGATTTCAAGGAAGCCAATATCCATTCTGGCCCCATCTCAGGATAATGCTTTCTTGTAAAAGGGGGCCACTCTATAAGGCTGTCATGCTCAAAATGTAAATCCAGAATAATCGTGAAGTCCCTTTGTCCCTTCCTGCTCCCATCCTGGTTGAGGTGCATTTGTGCCTTGCACTTACGCAAAGGCTACTCCACCCATTTTAAGGGCCTAATGGAGTCTAGGGAATTTATTGTCCCATTCTAATAGGACCTGGTGGGACAAGCTCAAAGGTTAGATTTCTCAACAGAAGTCCAGATTCCACTATGACGACTCCTATGGGCCTTCCAAAAGTCCCTTGCTAATCTCAAAGTACATTATCTGCTAAGAATTAAGATTTTTTTGCAGGGTTTATTTTTTTAATGATGTAATTGGATACAGGCTGTGATCCTAGATCTAAAATGTTCTTTAAAGTAATTTTTTTATCCGAAAATAAATCTCATCTGCTGACATGGCTCGCTGTTTTTGCAATCAATGTTACTTCCAGTAAGCCTTGAAGGACATTTCTCCAATCACACTGTCCCCACCTACACTGGAAGCAGAGTCATCTACAATGCAGATCCTGGCTGCTGGTGGCAGGCACATACTCTATCTTGTTCTTGTCCATAGTTTTCTATACCCTATAATATCATTTTTTAAAAGTGATTTGTTTTCACTGGGCATGGGGGCTCATGCCCATAATCCTAACCCTGAGGAGGGTGAGGCAGGAAAACTGTTGGAAACTGGAAGCCAGACTGGACTGGACTATGAAGGGAATTTAAGGCCAGGCTGGGTTATAAAGTGATACGCTGTCTCAAACAAAACAACAAAACCAGAAATCAACAAACATGAGTTATGGGTTCTTATATTCTTACTGTATTCATATGCAATAACATGCACAATAAACGGTGAACAAATTGCAGTTTTCTGTAATGCATTTTCCACTTATTTGAAATAGATCTTACCATAGTACTTTATCTTCAAATAATATTCTGTCCTTACGGCTACTAATCTGGTTTAATCATTCTCTAAATGTCAGGCACTAAAATTATTTTTAGCCTTTTATCATTATTATTAATATTGCTCTAACAATATTTTTCCCAGTGCTTTTTTTTCCTGTGCAGACAGACATCACTGGCCAGGCATGGTGGGACAGCCTATAGCCCAGAACGTGTTATGCTGAAGCAAGAGGATCTCACTTTCTTGATTTTTAGTCAAGCCTGAGATACAAAAGGAGACCCTGTCTCAAAATAAAAAAACAAGAACAAAATGAATTACTGGATTAAGGGTATATTCAGTAAAATGGCTTTTCTTGGCCTTTTTAGGGCAATATATCTTTTTTTTTTCAGTTCTAGAGTTCAAACCAGTACTACACTAGCTCGAATGATAACTATTATGTGTAAATAGATAATTTTGCAGTCATATCAACCTTGTAGCATAATTCTGTTCTTTAACATATCACCTTAGCTTCATTGCCTTCATTATTATAGGTGATTACTTGCTTTTTTTAATGTACAAAAAATTATAGTTTCTAATCTTTGGCCACTTGTCCAAATAAAGATTGATTTTACATAATTACTTTTTATAATTTGAAGACTACCCTTCCCATTCATTTGATTATGTCCTTTCTCTGTATATACTTCCATATAGTTCTTTTAAGAAATCTTTCTTTTTTTCTTTTTTCTTTTTTTTTTTTGTGGAGGAAATGTTTTATCTAGCTTCCACATCACAAAGGAGGTCAGGACAGGAACTCAAGCAGGACAGGAACCTGAACACAGGAGCTGATGCAGAGGCCATGGAAGAGTGACGTGTAACACTATTTTCAATACAACTGACCATGTAAAGAAATTATCTTTCTTTTATATTTTGGTTAGGTAAATTTGATTCAAGATATTAATGTATCCTAAAAATAAGCCAATGAACGCTTTCCCTTAAATACCAAATTAGCTATTTACTCTTACTCTTAATAATCATTAATTTTTAAAACATATACTTCAAGTATATGAATCAAAAGAGTTCTTAGGGCAGGGCGGTGGTGGCACACGCCTTTAATCCCAGCACTCAGGAGGCAAAGGCAGGCGGATCTCTGTGAGTTCGAGACCAGCCTGGTCTACAGAGCTAGATCCAGGACAGGCTCCAAAGCCACAGAAAAACCCTGTCTCAAAAAAAAGTTCTTAGGGAAAATATTGTAATATTGTGAATCTAGTTTGGATATTAGTACCTCCATTTACCCAAATATCCCAAATTCAAATCAAACCTTTCCTTATTCTTTCTCTCCTTATGCACCTCACCGCTTGTTAGTGCCTTGTATCTTAGCATTGGTAGCTAAGAAGATTTTTAAATGACGGTTGAACACGTCGATGCCATTAAACGTAGGAAAATCGGTAACTGTGGTATGAACTGTCTCCTGTACGGGTCTCTGAGATTTATTGGTTCATGCACTAATAAACCATTTTTAGAGAAGGTGCATACAGGCAAACAAGTTCACTTACTCAGAGAGGACCTGATTTCCCTGTGGTCCATTCATTCAGATCTTCACTGACCAAAAAATTGTGCTCAACTTCAAGACTTTCTTTTCTGCATCCCCAGTAGTATGGAACTCACTATGTAGACCAGGGCAGTCTAAAACTCATAGAGAACCTTTGCCTCCTGAGGGCTGTGATTCAAGGGTTGCAGGAGGGTCCTTTATTTCTGTTGCTTTCATTGGTTAAATAAAGACTCTGCCTGGCTTGTAAGATAGGTCAGTCCTTAGGTGGGCAGAGTAAACAGAATGGAAGTTCTGGGAAGAAAGGAAGTGGGAGAGTCGCCATGATGCTCCTGCCGCAGATGGATGCAGGTAAGTTTCCCATAAGTCACCACCTTGTGGTGACATACAGACTTTTATAATGGGTTAGTTTAGATGTGAGAGCTAGCCAAGAAAAGGCTAGTGATAATGGACCAGGCAGAATTTAAATGAATCCAGTTTGTGTGTGATTTGTGTATTCCGGGCATAGCCATGTGGGCGTGCAGCCATGTGGCCAGGAGCCGGGTGGGACACAGCCTGCTGCTCCCGCCATTTACAACAAAGGGTGTGTCCCCCACCAGCTGAAAGTTTCATCATGAGAGACAGGCAGCAAGTTCTTATTGAACATCCTTTCTTGACGTTCAACCCGCTAATGGCTTCTCATCATACTAGAAAACAAGATCTGGAGGTGATCCCATTTATAAGACCTTACCAGCCTTGTCCTATGTATGCTTGCCTCCCTTCTCTACCCCCACCTTGGGATACACCAATTCTTCACGCTGGCTTGCATGGGTAAGAATATCTTTGGGCCTCAGAACTTTGCACTTATTCTGCCTTCTGTTTGGAATGCTTTCTCTCATATCTGAATAGCTTTACCTCTGCAGTCTGGGTCTATGTTATAACTTGAATATGTGTTTCTCCTTGAAATTTACATGTTACAACCCCTACCGGCTCTGTGTGTGTGTGTCTGTGTGTGTGTGTGTCTGTGTGTGTGTGTGAGCGCAATTGAAAATGGAATCCTCGTGAAGGGCATTAGTGCTTTGTAAAAGAAACAGAGCGAGCATGCTTCCTTTCCTTCTGCCAACTGAGGATTCTTACTTTTCTGTTTCATTGCCCACCCCCATCACAAATAATACTAGTGCCCAGGAGTGTGATAATAGGCATTAAACATCTTGCTGGTTTATAACTGGACATATGCTAAGTACTTCTTCAAACAATGGCCTCACAAAACAAATTAAGCTATCTTAGGATCAAGAAACACCCACTGCATGTGCTCCGAGGTGTCCCAGTCATCAATCTATCATGAGATATACCAGGCAGCCTACCTCAGAGAGATGGTTATGTAGCTCTGTCACCTGGCTTTGAAATCTGACTTCATCATCGACTTTTAATACCTCTGGCCCTCGATTTCGTCTTCAGTAAAATGGTGATGACATCATCTACCCTCAAGGGTTTAAACTCTGAATAGGAAGTAAGTTAATGCATGGTTATCACTTACAAAGTGCCTAGATTATAATAGACACCCAAATTAGTCTGGGCACACACTGTAGCCCCGCCCTCTCTCCTCCCTTTTCTTCCTTTATTTCTTAACATTCAGTTTCTACCACTTATTGTAGCAATTTTGGGTCATTTGTGTCTCTGTGCTGTGATGACCGATATTGGTCATATGCCTGTGCTTTACTTTCGTGGTGGAAATCCATGGTCAGTGGCCAAAAGTCCTCATGGGAACTACTTCTCCTATCCCTATTAATTCCATTCTTCTAAGACAGCTGCTCTTAAATTTTATGCTTTGGGTCTTGGTGATTATTTCAAACTTCTTGGTGGAGACAAATCCTTAGGGCTTGATTCACATTGCACACTCTCCCTATCCCAGGCCTGGCCTTCTCCCAGGTTTAACATACTGCTATTTTAGTTCTTTTCTTCAGTGACTTTGTAGTTTTAAGTACAAGTCTCTCTGCGATTCTGCTTCTCTCTATAGTAAAACTGTCTTCACACATAGACAGCAAGATTAACAATGTAAAAACTCACTTGATAGATAATGAGAGCATAGCAGTTAAAGATGACAAGTAAACACGTAGAAATATAGTAAGCATAGTTAACTCCCAAAGAAAGCAATTTAAAAACACAAGGTACCTCTCTGATAGACCTGCTAAGATGACCACAGTGAACAAAACTCACCATAGCAAGCATGGGTGAAGAGTCAGAGCATCTTGGACCCAGTGCTGCTAGCAGGGATGCAGGTGCCATGGTATGGATCCAGCAGCTTTTAACCATTATGTTCTTCTCCCCGTGGAGCAGATGGGGATAGGAACACCGCTGCCTTCTAATCTCTGCTTCCATAGCTCACTTCCCATCAGCTCTGCCTTGACTTTGCTAGGTAAACTTGTGCTATATCCTGCAGTCAGAACCGAGCCACACTCAGTCCACAGTTAAACCAACAGCTCAGCTATGGACATGATGATACCACTGTACTCACACCAGGCTGAGCAGACAATTCAGATCTTAGTGTCATATTAACAGAGCCAATGATATGACCACAGACCCAAAGATCCCTATTCCAATGTGTTAAACTCTGTAAGCAGAGAGCACAGCCAATGGGCAGTGGAGCATTCAGCCATTAGGATGTCCATATAAGCTACGTCTTTCAAACATACTTGCTTTCTTCACACAAACATTCCCTCCAATGCCATACTCTCATAAAGGTAATCTCCTGTAATTAGACAATTCACTAGGTGGGAACGAATGGGCAGAAAATGCAGGGTTTCCTCTGGGGACTCCTGTCTGTGGAGAACACATCAGGAGCAGGCTTAACCAGTGCACACTGTGAGGTCCTTCAGCTGACAGGCTAGGAGGATGGCTCTGCTGGAAGTCCCAAAAGGTTCTTGAGAGTGCTGGCCTATGGCCCGTGCTAACAGGTACACATGTGTAAACTCAACAACAGTGCTGGAAACTCAAAAATCTCTGAAGTCAGAGTCACACAGTGGCCAGTCTCAAAGTCCCCTTGCCAGTGGTATCAATGCAGAAACACTGATACCATTGGTGACTATTAGTCACCCAAAATAGTTTCTCCCATCTTGATCAGGAATTCCCCATACCTATTAGCCTGGTCCCTGTGACAGCTGGCATGTACCACTGGGCTATAATATTTTTATTACTGAAATTTGCACTGGCATTTGAGGAGTCCAATTAAATTCAAATGCCTCAAAAATTCCCCAGGTGCATGGCTCCTGAGAGCGTCTCTCTCACACTCAGCCTCAACAGCAGCACTCATTGAAACATGGACCTCTGTGTGTGTGGCCTGGTGCTGGGCTCGCTGCAGTGTGCTAAGTTACACCCACACACAAGATGTAGATACTTATTTAATACTGGAAGCATTACCTGCTACTCTCAGCCTTAGCCAACCAATCACTGGCTGTTAACCAGCATTGCTTTTCTTTACTGAGTAAACATGTGTTTTACTTTCTCCTTGGCACCTGGATCAAGGGTGTGTTTCAACTCAGAAAGTCTCGGCAGTCTTCAGTGAGATGCTTTCTTCCCAACCTTGGGCTCCAGGGCTAGGAAAGGAAGAGTCTTTACAAGGACCCTTTAGTCCAGATCTGCTTACCCACCCTTGCTATAAAAGTGATGTCCTGAGCCTGACCTCTTTCTGTAATCCCTATAAAATACATTCTCTTCTGTATGCGATACTTCTGTTCTGAGTACCTCAAAGGCCATCCATCACTCTATTTGGCCTCTCAAACGGATCATGCCTTTGATCATGCTCATGAGCCAGTGTTTAGATGTTCATTCTACTGATGACAAGAAGAAAAAGGCAGGAACAAGGTCAAGCCATTTGACCAGGGGTCATCAAAGTGTCAGCATGAGGGCTGGATGAGTCAGGATTATGCCTCTCTGAACGCAGTACTCAATGCATTCAAATTCAACTTGGGCAAATGTAAGCAAATGACCTTTAGAAGCACAGGAAGCTTGCTTTAACACACCAAGAGACAAACTCCTCTTGCAAGCAGGTAGGAAGGATCTGCCAAAAGACATTTCTTCCTTTAGACTCTAAAGTCACAATAAAGGCAAGTCACAAGAAGTTTACATTGGCCTTTGTGAACTTCTTAGCACTTCAATTTCTTTTCTTCTTTTTAAAAAGTAAGAAATAGAACAATAAGCTTGCAAACATTTTTGAAGCAGGCATTTTCAACTTACTTCAAGGCATATCGATGGCCACAAAGCCTACAGAAGTTTAAGTTTCCATTTTCCCTTTGTTCTTCAGAAGGGGGATCAAAATCATCGATAAAACGCAGTAGCGTCTAGGGTGTTGAAGGCGCAGAAGCCGTTAAGTTGGGTGGGAACGGAGAGCAGGCAAAGATGTGGTCCCTGACGTCAGGACTTGAGTCTGCTCAGAGAGATAAGCTTCATGGCAGTGACAAGCCAGCCTCAGGGGAGAGCTTCAGGAGTCACAAGAGGAAGAAGAATGCCAAAGAAAAAGTGAGCTTGAGAAATTACTTCTGGGGAAGTAGGTATTCGGATCAGTGGGGTCCCAGATGCCTTCCAGAACAACTGAATATGTACTGCACCATCAAAATTCGATGCCATTTCCACAAACAGAGAAGAAAATAGAAGGCAATTCAGTAATAAAGAGTCTGAGCCGACATAGGAGGTAATTAAATTGCAAATGAAGATGAGCGGACAGTATGCTCTGTTACCCACACCTTTTCAGGGAAGTTTTATTAATCCCAAGCCTCTGACAGCTCACAAGCATTCTAACGACCGTGGCTCCACCATATCTTTCCTTACCTCCTTCCTCCTCCTAGACTCCACCTGGAGAGCCTGCAGGTGTCTCAGCTGCATCTGTTCCCATGGCTAGGATCAGTGCCCACAACCTGTTACCTTACCACAGCCACTGTTTCCTACCGCTCCCACTACAGCGCCACGCGGCCTAGACCTTGGGCCTCTTGACTGTCCAAAGTGGGGCTCATTAAACTTCAAGTCTCCAGGGACCAGGCTGCCTCTTCTCCACACACTTTCCTCAGAGAAGCGTTTCTTGCCACTCTTCTAAGCGCTAAGCTAAACACCAAAGATGCACTTCCTCCGACTCCTAATGTCCTCCCAACATTCGTATCTCAGTAGGTCAACACCTCCAAGTCTCCCATCTGCTCCCCTTTCGCTGCACTCACTCCCTTTACTGAGGTCTCAGATCTGTCATTAGCCTCTCTGGCCCTGGCTTACTTCCTTTCAAACTCACTTCCCCACACTGCTCACATGACTGAGTGAAAACATGACCTCATCACCTGGGCTCAACTCCTGTTGCACCCACCGTCTTCAGAGAGAACACGGTGCAGCTAATGTGTCCATGGTGGGGCCCCAACACACCATGTCCCATGTCCTCCCGTCCGTTCTTACACACACCCTACCACCAAGGCAGGTATAAAGTATAAAGCACTACGATCTATGGTTCCCTTTCTCGAGTGTTATATGTGCTGTACAGCTGCTGTCCCTGCTCTAATACCACACTCATGATGGCGACAGCAGTGAGAAAAGATGGCCAACAGTCATGTTAGACCAGACTGTGGATGCTTCACTGGAACAAACCAAGACACATAAGGGTTTGGGGAGGTGGGCGGCAACAAAATTAAAGCTCAGGAGCAAGTAAAAGTGAACAAAGAAAAAGGGGGAAGTTAAGGTGCTTGGGAAGCTGCTGAAGGAGGGCAGGTAAGAGGGGCTGGTATAGGGAAGGAGTGAGGACTGAGAATATCTTCTTCAGGTTAGTGGCTATGCAGGCCTCGGGTGAGCAGAAGCGAGATGGCCGCAAGTGTCTAAATCTGCAAAGATGGTAACTGTGAAAACGCTGAACCAGGGGAAAGAGGCAGGCTGGGGTTTCCAAAGGTTCCTGGGCACACACTTACTCCTCACTGTGAAAAAACTCAGGGTCTTAAGAATAGATGAGTCTCCAAAAGAGACACGTGACCTCATGAAGTTGTCTCAAGTATAGCAGCTCTGGCAAAAAAAAAAAGTTAGGAGATGGAAAAACAAAAATTTGGCAGCACACAAGGCCACTTATTGGAACGAGAACTTGAAAAGGTGTTCAGACTAGAAGCTAGATGGTTCACATTTTCAAAAGAAAGGGTAAACCAAATTAGCAAAGTGACTTACAGCTTATAAAAGAATGGATTCGGCAAATATGAACTGCAGGCCAGTCCTGGGCTAGACCAGTGGTTTTAACCTGTGGGCCATGTCTCCTTTGGGTCACATATCAAATAGTTACATTACAATTCATAATGGTAGCAAAATGTTATGAAGTAGCAATGAAATACTTTTATGGTTGGGGGTCAGCACAACATGAAGAGCTGTGTTAAGCGGTCGCAGCATCAGGAAAGTGGAGACTCACTGGGCTAGAAGCTGTTTTAAGCACTGGGGACGCGAGAGTGAGATGGTGAGAGCAAGGTGACATTTAAGTGAAGGATGCAGACGAGGCCACGGGCGAAGTGTCCATCAACTCTGAAGCTGCTCAACCCAGGCGGAGGACACAACGCTGAGCTCCAAACCGCTGCGAAAAGTCCTGCCACATGTGGGAGACGATTATTCCTCAGACAAAGTCTGCACAAAAGGAAGTGATGCGTCATGCTTACATTACCAGCTACTGGGTCGGAGACTGTTTCTAAGCTGTTGCTTAACAAAATGATGAGACCCAACCGTACATGTACCTTATAAGCCGAATTTCCATTTTGCTTTCCATAAACAAAGATATAGGAAAGTCCTGTTTCTCTTGACACCAGAGGCAGGGCTGCCACTTGCTCCATTTCCCTTTACCCTCACCACTCCATGGAAACCATGCATCTTGGGGAAAACAATAAGTGGGCATCATTTAAAAATAGCTCCTCAAAGCAATGCCTCGCTTGTTCCTTTTCAAAGACGAATTCTTAGGCCAGAGGAAAACCTGCATACCGCCTCTTAAAGTGAATTTTTCATCATGCATTTTCCTTGCTTTGCTGGAGGTTTGCTGATAGGAGACAGGAAATTTGGGAGACTTCTCTGTGCAATTTCTCCGAGGAAAAGAGAAAGGCGACTTGTCATCTATAGTTCTAAGGACATAAAAACCGAAAATGAAACTGCCTTCAAAATACCCATCCTTTTAACCACTACAATTAAGTGAAATAAAAACGTTTAGGAAATCTTGCTTTAAATCACATAAATTAGCAAACACATGATAAATACTTCATAGAAAATAAAAAGGAAATGATGCCCGCCTCAGCTTTAAAAGGTAGCACTTTGGAAAATGTGTTTGTTACTGGCCTTTCAGCTAAGTGCAAAGCAAAGGATTTAAGCAGAGACCTCTTGAGGTCCTCTCTCAAAAACCCTTATGGGTCATTCCACTCTTTCTCTCTTTAAGAAAAAATCATCTCAGATGCTGGACAGATGGCTCAGCAGTTAACAGCACTTTTTCCTCTTCCAAAGGACCCAAGTTCAGTTCCCATCAGGCAGCTCATCACTATCTGCAACTCAAGATCCAGGAAACCTGATGCTCTTTTCTGACCTTGGTGGGCACCTGCATGCTCTTGAATGTACACATGTGCATGCATGTGTATACACACACACACACACACACACACACAGAGAGAGAGAGAGAGAGAGAGAGAGAGAGAGAGAGAGAGAGAGAGAGAGAAGACCATTTCAACATACAATGAATGAGTCTTACAGAGTCACATTTTAGAAAACAGAGGTATTATGTAGTCCCCAGATCACAACATAGTCTCAACAGCCTAGCAAGCAATGAATAAAGCTGTTGTTGGTCAGATCAGAAATGTCCCCCACAGGGTTACAAGTTTGAACACTTGGTCTGCAGCTGAACTCACTGTTTCGGAAGGAAGCAGAACCTTTGGCACCAGTCTAGCTGAACAGCATAGCATAGCAGGGTAGGCCTCCAGTCTGGGTCTAGCTTTCTCTGTTTCCAGGGTTGACCACCTGAGGCACTGCCCCTGTAAGTGTCCTTTGTCACACACCTGCTTCATCCACTATGACTTCCCTGCTATGCTGAAGTTTATTTCCTGAGCCTGGAACCAAAAGAAATCCTCTTTGAGTTGTTTCCATCGGGTATCCTGTCACAATGACAAGAAAAGCTATCTCCTAGGCTTAAAGCCACAGGGGAAGAGTGTCCTTAAAATAAATGAATGAAATCTGAGGGAGTTTCAGAATAACAAAACGGAGCCAATGGGTGTGGGACAAAGAACACCACATGCCCCATCAATGGCTACACTCTGCTCTGTGCCATCTTACAAACACGTGGAAGAAGTGACAACTTTGGGGAGGTTTTCTAGTTGAAAAATGTCTAACATCAATGCTGTGATTTAAGGGACAGACAGCCCTCTGCAACTAGGAAATGTGTTCTAGAAATAAAGCAGCCTGCCCAGAGGTTCTGCACAACCACAGGGACGCTCAATCGATCCCTTTTCATTTTGTGCTTATGTGGTCAGTTAAAATGGGAAGACAATACAACAGTGAAGTTCAAATGCAGGAAAAAACACTCTCAAATTGTCCTTGACATGTTTTTCCCCCCTTCGGTTTTTCAAGACAGGATTTCTCTGTAGTTTTGGAGCCTGTCCTGGAACTTGCTCTTGTAGACCAGGCTGGCCTCGAACTCACAGAGATCCGCCTGCCTTTGCCTCCCGGATGCTGGGATTAAAGGCGTGTGCTACCACTCTACCCAACTCCTTGACATGTTTTTAAGAAAGGATTTTTGTTTTGTTTTGTTTTCATTTCTTTCTTTTCTTCTTCTTTTTTTTAAACAGTATTTAGGTTCTTGTTAAAAATAACAAAGCATAAAATTTAGGGTGACCATTATGTGAAAAAATGAAGACATGCTCAATTTAAAGGTTATTGTTCATTGCTGAAGCTTATGAATCCTGTGAGACAAGGTGGCTTTATGAACCTCCCTCCTCAAGGTCCAAATTCCAACAGGTGTCTACTCTCCATGACTCACCTTGCCTTCCTGACAGAAATAAAACTTTATGGGGAGAGCCTTCACTTGGTCATTCACTCCCCATCTTCTGGAAGCACATACAGGCAAAGAGTCCTAGAAAATATGAGGCACACCACAGATGGCATGAGAGGTAACAGGAGATAAGACTCGGGCTTTCTACAGCACAGATCCCTACAGTGGAAATAATGCCAATCTAATGTATCAAGGCCAGTATGTATGAGAAGTTAGTGGTAGGAGGGAATGTTCCAGAAAATAAGAGTATACTTCATGCTGTTTCATGAAACCAATTTTTTATTATAAGTATTATTTGTATAGCTTTGTTTTTATTTGTTATGGTCATTATTGACTGCCATATCAGACTGAAATCCTGTGTTCCCCCAGAGTTATATTGAAATCTAACAGCTCTCATCTTAAAGGGAGTGAGAGATAGTCTATTCTGGAATCATTTTGAGTGGCCGTAGCCCAGGAATGGAGATTTCGGTTACCCCAAGTTTCATGTTGCAGTGTGGAAGCAGGTTCGTGGGATTTTTATAGTTTTTAGGGCAGAGAGCCACAAATCACTAAAAATGCATTGGTGAGTGCACCAGAGAGGTGGGTATGTCAAGATGGGGGAAGGTTTTCTATGGGGCTAAAATGTTATCTGATGCCATTCTTAGGTCTTGGATTGGTAGAAGCCAGTGTTCTGATAAGGTTATAATAGTTTCTAAGAGGTTTTATTTATTATCATGCGGTATCAGTTCAGATACAGAGTGGGCTAAGAAAGCAAAGCTAAAATAAAGTAACTAGCCTCTGAAGCTACAAAATTCCAGTCTCTCAACAGAACTGAAATTCCAATCAGTCCATCTCTGCAGACACAGAGTCCTGGAAGTTTTTTGTTCATAGCCAGGGACAGCTTTATTTCAGGAATTTTTGATCATAGTGGTTAAGAGAACATACTGTTCTTCCAAAGGACTCAAGTTCCATTCCCAGCACCACATCGGCAGCTCACAGTGGCCCATGGGTCTAGCTCCAGGGGTATCTGATGTTTCTAGTTTCTGTGGGCACTGCACCCATGTGCACATACCCACAATAGACATAATATAATATAATGAATATAATGTGAGGTCAGCTCTCCGCAACTTCAGTCCAGAAGCCAACCATGCCAGCATTCTGATCTTGGACTTTCAGCATCCAGAACCATCAGAAGTAAATTCTGTTGTGTATAAGCCATCTAGTGGGTGGTACTTTGTAACAGCAGACTGAACTGAGATAGGTGGTTATCCTTTCATTGACTTTCACAGGGTCTCACTAAATTGTCCTGGCTGTCTGTGAATTTATTCTGTAGCCCAGGTTGCCATGGGATCTGTGAGCCTCCTGCCTCAGCAACCCAATATCTGGGATCACAGGTCTGCACCGAATGGCCCAGCAGGTCAGAACATCTTATCGGTTCTCTGGGCGCCATCAAGATGAATGCTTTAGCATCGAAATGCTTTTCTTGACAGCCACTTGTTTTTGTGGATGCAGGGAATATTGACGCCCTCCTCTTTGATTAAATGTTGTATTTTGTCATGGGACCATACAGGCAAGCCTTTTAAATGTCACCTTATAGAGTGTGGAATCCTCTTTGACTATGAGCCGCTTGATGCCCATTGGTGCTCAATGAAAGGCCCGCCCTCCCCCTGATCACACTTCTGTCTTCTTTTCTCTGACTCACAAGAACGTCCGACTTTCACATCCTTTCCTCCGTCGCAATTTTAATTTAACTAATTCATATGGTTCCAAGTTAAGAGTTTTAAAAAGGGTCTATGATAAAAAGCTTCCCTTCATCCCTGCTTCCAGGGAGCCAATTCATCGTCTCAGGAGCATCATCCTAGAAGTATGACTATGGGCAACCTTTCTTGGGGATAATTACTGCAGGGACCATTACAGAAAAGCTGATCACAACAGTTATGCTACCAAGCAGTAGAAAGCTGGAGAAAGTCCACGGGCAGCATTAACAATGTGCAGTGGCGTGCGGGACATCTGGGCATTTCCTCTCTCTCTCCTGGGATTTTGTAAAAGTTTTGTTTTGTTTTTCAAGAGATGAAAGCAACACTACTCGTTTGATGTATCTATTCGATACTTTTAGATATGCTGGCACTGTGCTGCTAAGGACATCACGGGGGAAAGAAGCTCACGGTGTGCAGTCTACCCTTCTGACGCTGAGGGTTTCTAGGGACACTGAGTTCAGTAGACACAGCACCAAACCCTTCCCAGACAGCAGGCAGCCCTGTCTCCGATAGAAAGGTGGCGAGAGCCTCCTTCCAAAGCCGTCTGAGGTCTACCCCAACACATGGCTACTCTAGGCAAGACACACCCCAGAAGGAGCCACAAAGGGCTATAGGGAAGGTCAGAAACAAGCTGGTGCTCAGCAGGACTGATCACCAAAAAGTACAGAAGAGACTGCTTAGCCGGAGACTGACGTGACAGAACTGGGACCCCACAGAGTCCTTCAACCAAGTCAGTTATCAAAACTGCTCTTACACAGTAGAGGACAATAATGCTACATTTTGACAATAACAATGAAGAAAACTAAGCCGGGCGGTGGTGGCGCACGCCTTTAATCCCAGCACTCGGGAGGCAGAAGCAGGCAGATCTCTGTGAGTTCGAGACCAGCCTGGTCTACAGGAGATAGTTCCAGGACAGGCACCAAAGCAACAGAGAAACCTTGTCTCGAAAAAACAAGAAACAAAACAATAACAACAAAAAAATGAAAAAACTACCTGCTTTTAACCCATGTCCTAATAACTTGATCGAGTCTGAATTCAAATGTAATGGCATCAGTTGTTTAACGGAGGAAATTTCAAGATGATGCAATGCTCAGACAGTGGTACGGTTACTACTCACTACATTTACTGAGGCTGACAATGAGAATTCAAGTCACAAAGACTGGTATGGAAGAGAGTGAACGGGTTTCAAGCTATGGCCCTGGAGAGAGAAGACCAGTGGTTCTCAACCTTCCTAGTGCTGTGACCCTTTAAGACTGTTTCTCATGTGGTGACCCCCAACCATAAAATTATTTCATTACTACTTTATAACTGTAATTTTGCTACTGTTATGAATCAATCATAATATAAATATTTGTGTTTTTTTTTAATTTGTTTTTTGAGACAGGGTTTCTCTGTAGTTTTATAGCCTGCTCTGTCCTGGAACTCACTCTTTTTTTGTTTTGTTTTGTTTTTGTTTTTGTTTTTTCGAAACAAGGTTTCTCTGTAGCTTTGGTGCCTGTCCTGGAACTAGCTCTTAGACCAGGCTGGCTTCAAACTCACAGAGATCCACCTGCCTCTGCCTCCCAAGTGCTAGGAATAAAGGTGTGCGCCACCACCGCCTGGCTTAATATTTGTGTTTTCTGATGATCTTAGGCTCTCCTTGTGAAAGGGTCATTCGATCCCCTAAAGGGGTTGTGACCCACAGGTTGAGAACCATTGGTATCGACAAAGCACCTACTCTCCTTAAAAAGAAAGCCCAGTTAAGGAGAACCCTACCACTTTGCACTGGCAAGAAAGAAATTGTCTTGAAGGCAAGAGCCTCTTCCTGTCCATGGAAGGCTCAATCAAATTCAATCGAGAGGAGGAAGACAGAACTTTGTGAAAATGCCACCAACGGGGTGTTGTCTTCTGGGAAATAATCACCTGGGGAAGTGTTTTCCCAGGATTAGTCACCAAGATACCCAGAAATCACTATGGCTGTGATAAAGGGGGCCACACTATATCACCATCTGGCAACAGAACTTGGCAACACTGTCCATATGGTCCTGAATTTACAGGGGTGAAATATCAAGAGTTACAGTGTCACAGAAGTTTGCACCAAAGTTCAAGATCACTGAGGCCAGGTAAAGGATGGCCTGTCGGATTTCGTGTAGGGGTCCTGAGAGGACACTCTGTGAAGCTGTGACAGCAAAGCCCAAGTTCCAGTAGAGATCCCAGAATGCCGGGCATGTCAGGACCATGAGGTTCCCCAGGAAAGCTATAGGTACAGTGCGGAGCTGGCTTAAGGGGGCAGAGCAGGAGGCGTGTAGTGTGACCGAAGGCTTTTGGAACACTAAGACTATCATGAGCTCTACATGCTGGACCTGGAACTAAAGGATGTGATACGTGCCCTGCCCTGCTCATTTTCAGTTTTGCTTGGTCTGATCATTCCCCACTATGCTCCCAGTCACGGCTTTACAGAATGAGGTTATTTATTTAGTGTCATTGTATTTTGGATATATGGAACATGACATTTTATAAGGGAACAAGTTAAGAGGCTGTTTTGAGTTCTGGAAGAGACTTTGGACTTTTGAGTAGTGATGAAACAAAAGCCTGTGAGGAGTTCCGGGATGAATTCATTTCATATTTTGCAGTATGGCATGGCCAGGAGCCTGTGGGGCCAGACATGGAATGTCATGATTTGAAGCAATGCGCACCAGTGACAAGGGTCACATAGGGCAGCCCATCTTCATTTTTAATTTGACTGGTTTGGAATCACCTTAGAGGCAACACACCTCTGGGTATTTTCGGGGTGTTTCCAAAGACAACCACCATCCAGCAAAATTTTTATTTATATTAATCTTCTTGCTAAAGAAGACAAGTAACTAAACAGGAGTCTTAAACTATATTAGCTTTTCTAGTTACTTTAAGAAAATGAAACTACATTAAAAAGTTGGAGTCTATTGAATAAAGGCTGTTTAGAGTGATAAAAGGCCACCATAAAGTCCTGGATCTGCTTTCCCACCAGTCTGGTTGGTATTCCTAAAATGACTCAGAAATAATAGAATCACTGAATAATTAAGAAACATCCTGAGATTTTAAAACATTAATTTAGAGGTGGCTGACACATTTTAAAATTTCTCAGCACTTATCATAGCCCTAAACCCAGGAATATCAACATAAACAGAACAGGATAAAACCCAAGAATATCAACACACACAGAACAGGATGCCAAACCTTTCCCACTGACGAAGAGTGGCCTAACACCTGTGACATGCTTCCTACTCTTTCAAAGAGGTCATACGATGGTGGGCACAGATTGAGCAACAAAGAAAAAAGGTATGAATTAAGCATGAGAAACCCATCACATTGCTGGGCAGTGGTGGCACACAACTTTAATCCCAGTATTGGGATTAAACTTGAATCTCTGAGTTCAAGGCCAGCCTGGTCTTACAGAGTGAGTGCCAGGACAGCCAGGACTATACACACAAACCCTGTCTCAAAACCAAAAACAGAAAGAAAAGAAACCCATCACGCAGCATGTTCAACCCATTGTATCTCTTGTGCCAGTCTATCTGCAAAGCAAAGAAAAGACATTTCTATGCATGTCTATGACTAGCGATGTCTGCTTCTGAAACTCAACTATTAGCAATGCTGGATGTAGTTTAAACGACCCCTTTCTTCTTTACAAAAGAGATGAATTTTCTACAGTTCCTGTCTCCAAACCTAGTTTCACCCCAAAGTAAATTACATCTCCCAGACTCCCAGCACTCGCAATTAGAATCCTCACCTGAGACTCATATCGCATCCCAAGAGTAACCCAGTTTGAAGAGAACTCATAGGTTTACCTTTGCCCATTCTGATGAAGTCATGCACAGGATGATAATGTTGAGAATAAATCAAACAAAACTGAAGTTGGCCCATTTGTTTATTTTTATTATGACATGGCTGAAAAAAACAAGTTAATGGCATCACCTATTCTAAAACATATGCTTAAGGTTGACTTGAAAAACAAAATAACAAAACAAAAAATTCAGAAAAATAAGTAAGACAAAATGATGTGAAGGTCCTCCAGCCCTTTCCCTGGATTTCAGCAGAAACACCTCCAGTTTCAGAGATAAGATGGAAGCGAAGGCTGTGCTGAGCTACATAGTGTACTGGGCAGCGCCAAAGAATTAAAAGGACTCCTCCGACTCCAGTCAATGCATTCCTTACAAAGGGAAATGGGTTTCCTTGTAACAAATAACACATTTAGGCCTTGATGTTTTTCAGAGAACAATAAGGAAGGCTGTAGCCCCCCCCCACACAATTATTTTTCTGCTTTGAATTACAGTTTAACAGGAGTACAACCAAATGCAAATTCAATGTATGCATACTTATGACTTTACTGGCTGGGTGACAGGGCCACCTTTAGTGGTTGCCCTTTATTTACCAGCACAAAACCACCCTGCATTTGTTTCTAGTCAAACAAATCCCTTTCTTCAAGCCCTGGATGGAACAAAGTATTAATTATGAATCTGCTGATGTATCTTAGTCATGAGAATAATAGCAGATGGATGAGAATGGACATTTATTTAGACAATAATATTTAAAAACACTTAAAAATATACCTGCCCCATAAATTATCGGCAGACAAGTTTTCAGAAAATCTCTAAGGTTCCTAAAAGTCAAAACTGCGCCCTCACAGCTTTGAAAGTAAGCCTCCATAGCAATGCTACATTAGCTCTGGCCTTGGCCCAGCACCCACGTGACCATGAGCCAGTCCGTTTCCTCCCTAACTCTTCAGCTGTCATAAATGGTGTATCTCTAAACAAGTTAATGCGGCCGTTCGAATTCTTTATCAAAAGGAAAAATATCCCAACCCCTAATAAACAGCAAGGTCTATGAGCGGTATTTAAGATCCACTGTAGTCCCTGCCTCACTCCTCTTACAAACAACACTTTTCCTGTGTACAGGAAGGAGTGGAAAGAGAAGACAATTCTTCAAGGGAACAGTAACTAGGTTGGTTTCACTAATTAGCCTCCTCCTGAAAAACCACGGAGCCAGTGTGAGTTGTTACTGGAAAGCCCCTCAGAACCCTTGAGTAAAACGGAGAGGGTGCTTTCTGCATCTCTAGACAAGTCCGTTCATAAAACGACAACACAAGTCAGTTTCCGGGGACGGATCCTTTAGCCGGCTACTCGTTACTCACAAGAGGCAGACGGGCACGAAAACAAGCATGACCCAGACGGCATGAGAATAAGAGAAACTGCTTCATGCGACGAACTCAGGAAACAACAGGGCGATCATCACCAATGGGCTCCCGAGAAGACACAAGTCTCTTCTCACAGGAAAATTACCTTCCGTGCTGGGATTTACATGTGAGGTGCTGTATGTCTTACAGCACGCTTTCCTTATGAAAGATATCATCCACTTCTATTAACTGAACAGCCATAGGGGGAGGTGAAGAGGTATTTACTATATGCAAACTGCAAAACTTTAAAAAAGAAAAAAATGACTGTGAGGTGGTGGCGCACGCCTTTAATCCCAGCACGAGGGACGCAGAGGCAGGTGGATCTCTGAGTTCGAAACAAGCCTAGTCTACACAGCGAATTCCATGACAGCCAGCTACACAGGGAAACTCTGTCTCAAAAAAAACCAATTAATTAAATGAATAAATAAATAAATGTGCACATATACTATTAAGTATTTGACCCAACTTGTACCTGAGAGTACTTCACCCTGAGTACTTTAACGCCAAACAGAAGCACTAAACAACTTAGGTAGGAAATTAAACACACTTGCAAATTTCTTTCCTTCCAACAAGTGGTCCACAGTCCAGGTCAGAAAAAGTAAACTGAAGCTGGCATCCATGATCAACTACACCCCTTGGCTGACTCAGGGTAGACATTTTTTTTACTCCTAAACTTGAGAAGAAAAGGACCCAAAAGAAGTAATACCGCCTTGCTAGACACCAAAGAATGCTAAAGCTGGCAAAAGAAACAGAACTCCCTAGGCACTTTGTTTTGTGTGAGAAACATTTTAGGCTTGGAGGTGGTACGGTCTGGCACAAAAGCTGTGTTGGAGTTACAGCCCAGGTCACCAAGCAGCACGCTGAACAGCATGACCTCATCCTGATCAGAAGTGGGACAATGACAGAAAACACAAAAGCACCAAGCTGCCAGGAGATTAGATGAACTCTCCGGTCAGAACCTCCATGCGGAGGAGAAGCCACGCAAAACACCCAAGGTTGTCTGACCCTGAGTTTCCTCACATGTGCAACACGTGAGTGGCAAGTCACAAAGAGACTGTTCAGACCACCACCACGAAGGGAAGACAAGTCTGGTCATAAAAAAAAAAAAAAAAAAAAAAAACCTCCACCAAGACTTCAAGCTCTGAGCTGGGAACAACAAACCTGGCTGGGACTCTAAAAACCACTTGTCACTGTGATAAATCCGGGAATCCGGGAGTCCCAGGCCTCCTGCAAATGTGCGATTATCATCTTTATCTCGTCCCCTCAGACATGATTGGGAATCAATGAGAATACTGAAAAGTATTTAAAACCTGCAAAATGCTAATGCAACTATTAAGTGGTATTCAGTCCCTCCAGTTTTCTTAGTTTGGACAAAGATGTAATGTGGCTGCATCTGGGAGTGCCATACAGTTTTCCTTCCCAAGATGGACATCACATATCAAGAGCTGCCTGCCTGCCTTTCCCATCCGTCCTCAGGGGTCTCCACCTTTGCACTCATAACCAGCATTTCCTTCAGCTCAGAGATCACAGGTGACACTTAGGGCTCAATCTTGAACTTGGTTGGGCAAGATTTTTTCCTGGGGTTCCTTTCAGCTGGTAGCCCTCTGACAAAAGCTTCCACGAACCCCCATTTATTTCAATATACTGGAGTCGAAGGAAAACCAATCCTTGGACTTTGATCCACTCCAACAACTGCAAAAAAACACTACAGCCTCTCCACAGAACAAGAGGGAAGTCTCCCGGAAGAGGGACAAAGGGTCCCTCCGAGCCGAAGTTCAAGAGAACAGAGTCGGACCACTCCTTAGGTTAGATTAACAAATTCTCCTCCTTGGGGGCCATTCATTTTACAGCAGGGACCTCTACCTAGCTGAGAATGTCATCTAGGGCCAGCGTCAGGGGTGTTACTTGGGGGGCAGAGCTGTAAATAGCATCACACTAACTAGCAGATCCCTGTTTGAAGCCCTGATTTCAGTAGGCACGAAGAAACAATTCACTGACCTATGCAAACAACTTCTCCGGAACAGATTTCTACCCAAGCATGCTGTGCAAGGCAGACAGCCGGCTTGGGCGGTGGGGGTGAGCGCTGAGAGAACGCTCATCTGCACAGATGAGAGATAAGCAGTTTGTTGTCTTGGGTTCTGACGACTCCTGGCACCAGGGCGGCAAATCCAACTCCGGCACTCTTCCACCCAATTGCCCCATACTCCCAGTCCCCTGCTCCAGATGTTGAAGCTTCCCGTTGCCTGGGCCATCGGAAAGAGGGGTCCCATAAAAGTCCCTGGCTGTTTTTAGGCTGGGACTGTACCTCACCTGTTCCACCCAGCGCCAGAGCAAGAAACCACCAGAACACTGACGCACGCAAGCCCCTCTGGACATCCCAGGGGCGCCTAACAAGTTCGCCGCTGTTTAGTAGCAGGGGAGAAAGACGGGGACACCTCTCCCAATGCAACCAAACTCAGCAGACTGCCCTGAAACGAGGGTGGGGGCTCCGGCTTAAGTAAGCCACAGTGATCGGCGGGTGTCACCTCCACCCCAGGGAATGGGGCAGGGAACCGGTGGGTGCCCACCGGGAAAGCGCAGCTGAGGCCCCCTGAGGAACTAAGGTCCTGGTTCGGGAACCACGGGCGCCCCCTCCATGTCACCCCCAGCACAACTCAGACAGTCAAAGTGGCAGGGTGGAGAGGAGGTCAGGTCTCAGCAGAGACAGCCCCAGGCGCGGCGGCTAGGGAGGGTGTAGGCAGGGTTGCCGAGGACGCGCAGGAAACTTACCTTCCCCGGCCGGCGTGCTGGAGCCTCAGCGGCCGAGACCAGTTGCGCCACGGCGAGCAAGTTGTCGGGATGTCGCGGGTTCCCGGGTGGCTGCGGCGGGCAGCGGGTGGGGCGGGGCCGGGGCAGCGCAGGAGGCGGGCAGGTGCCGGGCCCTGCCGCGGGGCCACACTCGGCTCGGACACGCGGTGACGGGGACGCGCGGCTGCGAGTGTGCAATGCGCGCGCGCCGCGGCCGGTGTGCGTGTCCCCGCGTTCCCCTTCCTTCCCGCCGCTCCTCTCGCCGACAGAGTGGCAAGCCGACCACAAGGACCCGGCAACCGGGGGTCGCAAGGCGAGGCAAGATCCGGGGTGGAGGCCGAGGAGTGGCAGCACCCGCCGGCCTCGGGTCCCTGCACGGCGCGCCAGAGTCCGAGCGAGGCGGGCGGTGAGCAGGCTGCGCGGCGGCAGCGACTCCGGGAGGCTGCAGGCCCCGCCCGCCGGCAGCCTAGGCTCTTCCCCTTTTTTCTCCACCCACTGCTCCATCCCGCACGCCCTGCAGGGAAGCCAGACCAGTTTGCAGCAGTGGCGGGGCCCACAGTCGGAACAAGTGCCCAAGTCGGTGCGTGGGTACTATGCACCCTGTGCCGCTGCCTGCAACCTGAACGGGGGGGAGGGGGGTGCAAGGTGAAGCGGCTCCCTGGAATTAGCAGGATCCTCCTCCGAAGCTCCAGGGCTGCTAGGTGCTTCTCGGGAGTCTTGAAGCCCCACTGCGGAGCTCTGTGTTGGGGTAGAGCGTGTCCCTGCCCCAGGCTACTGAACCAGGTTATGCCTGACATGACTCCTCTTCCTTGGAGAGCTAGCACTTAAGTACAGGCTCCCTCTTCCACGAGGAAGGGACAGGCAAAGGTTCTGAGACCACAGCTGTCCCCCTTCTAAGGATAGCAGGTTTTTAAGGAGGATAGATCTATCCAACAGGTAGGGATAGGCTAGTGAAGGGTCCCGCGCAAATGCGCAGGAATGGGGCGCACCTGCTGGAGCTTCTTGGAATCTCACCTAAGTTAGTATAACTGCAAAGAGGGTGGGGACCAGACCTAAAGATGTGTTCGGCGTTATTCTGTCCTGGACACTAAAATTAAATTTATCCAATAGACACAGGAAGGTAGCGACTCCTTCCAGCTGGGTCGAAGCAACTGGAGTTTTTCAGCTTCATCACTTCCTTCCACTTTTCCCTTCTTAAACAAAACAGTTGTGGGAAATAGGGCTCACATTCTGTGCGGTGGAGGCCAGCATTTGATGATCCTTGCTTGAGGGGGACACTCCCTTGAGATTCTGCAAAGAACACTGTCTGCAGTTTTGAAACCTCTTACCACCCCCCCCCACCAACTCCAGTGATTTTTGTCGTGGTTTGATACCAGCCTGGGATGGAGAACAATAAATCCGTTATAACAAAAATTGATTTAAGGTTTTATTGAAGTGAAACGGACAAATCAAATAGATGTGAATTGTTATTTGGCTATATTCCCAGTGTATTTCTTCCAGGTGTGTCTGGCCACTACTGGAGATTCAGGGCACCATTGACTCAGGACCCCTCTGCTTGGGTCCTGGCATCCTGAATTTATTAAAGTACAGAGTAAGAGCATGTGTGGTCCAGCTTGCACGCTTTTCAGATGAGAAAACCATGGCTCAAAGACATCCAGTAACACAGACCAGAACACAATTTTCCTTACTCTTAGTCCCTGAACAAAAAGTAATAGAAAAACCGGCTTAACTGAGTTCAAGATGGGGCCAGGGGAGGGGGCAGTAGACAGAAGAGGCACAGATCAAAGATCAAAGAACCTTGCAACCTCCTGCTGTGAATTACTGTCTAGGGGGCAGCATCACACTGCTCTTAGTGGCAGACAAGCTGAGATCTGGGAGTGGGTAATCACAGTCTTTGCGAGCTTCTCAGACTTCCACTCTAAAATCCAAGGAGTGGGAAGTGAATTTGCTTCCCAGAGAGGCTGGGGGTGGGGGAGTGGGGGGTGGGGTTTCGGTGTCAGTAAAAATGCCTCAGGGGATGTGAGAAACAGCAAAGCTCAAACCTAAAGGAAATCTCGGTGGATCAGAAGTGTTCAGATGGATTACACTCAGACACCTCAGTCCTCCACACAGCTGCTTTTCCCATTAGTACCTAGATTGCTTTCTGTAGTCACAGATGCGAATAGCCTTGAGTTTCTATAGGAAAGAGCCAAAGCCAACTGCCTACTGGACATTTAAAGAGCTAATGCTGTGAAATGGGACAAAAAGCCTTGATACTGTAGTGTTAGTTCTGTATGGCAAGACAAAAATTTCTTCCTGGTTCTACCTCAGTAGGAATTCAAGAGAGTCATCCGCTACTGGAAATAGAAAAAGTATCAATGTCACTAGCAATAGTGACTTGGCCAGTTGATATAATGACTTGAAGCCTATTTAAAACCCAGAAAATACACATTTAAATATTTTACTTAATTTCAAATATTTTTCCCATTGATTCCAGATCTTGACCCAAGTTCTTACTATTATTTTTTAATATTGCCCTTACACAGGAGACATGCATGCTCTTTTCATAGCATATTTGATAATATTAATGGTCACCAATTGATAACTCGCCTTTATTCAGTGTCTTTCCTCCTGGGATCTACCATGTGATCTACTTTGGCCAATGGAATAAGAACGCACATGATAAAACGCATGTCTTGAAAAATGTGCATTTCTGTATCAGATCCTGGGATTCTGCCATTACCAAGTCTGCTGCTGGACAGAGACCCTGGCAAGCAAGAGCTGAGTCATCACAGTGGAGGTCATCTTTGCTAGGCAGCCCTCATTTGTTCTCAGAGGCACAAACAGGTCCAAGCGAGCTTCATCAGGCTTGGTCCAGATCAACAGACCATACACCCGAACCATAGGCTTGTAACAAATAATGAGCTGCTACCTGTAGGCAACTATTTCAGTTACCTACTGCTGCCCAACGAACCACACTAGAACACAGTAGCCCCAAACCCTGATGACTGACTAATCGGACTGTAGATGAACTAATATGAAAACTCACTTGGCTTCATTCCCTTGGCAGCTTGACAGAGCTGCAAGGTGCTGGGAGGCTTCACTTGAATACCAGATCTCTCAGTCCTCCACCATGTGACAACCTCTGACTCCTCATGTGGCTGAGTCGGGGTTCTCTACAGCAAAGCGTTCATACTTCTTCCATGGCATCCAGTTTCTAAAAGGAAGAAACTAGAAACTGTCCGTATTTTAAGGATAGAACTTGGAAGTTCTATGTTATTTCCACCTCATTCTATTGTCAACTGTGGGTAGTTCATCTATCATGGATGCCGTAGCCAGGGAAACAAACACAAACAAAAATCCAGAGGAAAGCCTGTGATTGTAGCTGTTGGCATCGGACAACAGAACCCTTACCTTTCACAACTTAGAGTTGCCTCCTTTTCATGGAAATGTAATTTCTAAATAGACAAAGGGGCTTAAATATTTTGTATAGCTTGATTTTTCTAATTGTGGAGGGCGCCTTTACCCTGAAGACTCCATGGCCTCTAATTTCAAGTTCACGCTTAAGAGTAGGTTAGTCTTGAAATCTCATGCCTGCTTTCCTCTCTTGTTGTTTGTTTAATCCTTCTGATTGTGTCTCTTCCTCCATCCCTCCCCTCTCTCCCTCCCTTTTGCTTCTCACCCTTCTTCCCTCCTTCCCTTCTTTCCCTCCTTGATTCCTCTGTCTTTTCCCTTTTTTAAAGTTTGTATATTGATTCTTGTAATTGAGAAATTAATTTATGCAATATATTCTGATCATGCTTATCCCCTTCCCCAAATCCTCCCAGATCCTTCCTACCACCAAACCTACCCAACTCTGCCCCTTTCTTTCTCTCTCTGTTAAAAAAAAATAAGAAAAAAAAAAAACAAGAAACATGCATGCATGCACACACACAAACCCAGAAGCTAAAATATACAAGCAAAAGGTCAATAAGACAAAAAGTACCCAGACAAAAGTCTACTAAAACACCATTAAGTTGATTTTGTGCTGGCCAACTATTCCCAGACATGGGGCTACGTGTGGTTCATATATTCAGTGAGAATTTATTTTTCCCTTTGCAAGTGGTATCAATTACAGATAGCTTCTAGATTAGGGAGAGGAGACGGGATCCCATCTGGCTTGAACCTGTGCAGGCTCTCTGCCTTTTCCCTTTTTAAATCCTAGTCATCCCCTTATCCCTCCTTCCAATTTTCTATCATGTTTCAAAAGAACATGGAACTAGGAGCCATAAGACCCATGTAGTGTTTGATTGAAAACTATCTTTTGTAAGCTTTTATATTTAAACACTTGGTACCCCATGGATGCCACTGTTTGGGGAAGTTAAGGAACCTGTAAGAGGTAAATATTGCTAGAGGAAGTATGTCATCTAGGGTGGGCTTTGAGGATTTATAGTCTCACCCCACTTTCTGCTCTTTCGCCCTGCTTTCTGTATGTGGATAGAAACTTGCTTAACCAGCTTCCTGCTACTACCACCATGCCTTCGGCCTGGACCCACCTTCCCTATCATGAGGACTCTATGCCTCTGGAAACACAAACTGAAATAAGTTGCTCCTACTCCTGGTGTCTTATTGCCACAACAGAAGGTGACTGATGCATGTGGCCTTCTCATCCTACCTCTGCCCCTGATGAAGTTGGCATTCTCTTGGTTTCAGACTCCTGGTCTACCTCAGCAGGTTAGCGGAGACATGCTCTGAAATGTCCCTCCTATTTTTTCACATCATGAGATCCTTACCTGCCTTCTGCCGTGTACACAGTGGCACAGTTTAAAGGGAGTTTGACTAGAAGAACTCTAAAACCCTGTGTGATTCCCAAATGCCTCAAAACTTCTTCCTATTTTCCCCTTATAATTAGGAAGCATGAGGCTTTTCCAGCTATAAGCCCTGTTTAATTCATCGTTCTTTGCCCAAGGTTAGCATTATCCCAGCTCTCTTGAAAACTTGCTGATGTCTACAGTCTTCAGTCAGAAACAATATGAATACTAGAGGCCCAATGTTAACAGGCATACAATTATAACCCTAAAACATTCTTCCCCCAAAACTTAAGAAATATGAAAAAGAGCTAAGAAGGGTTTCTCTAACAAATTTCTGCCTAAATAAAAGCATATGCACTAAGATTATTGTAATGGAAAAATTAAAAATGCTGCAGGAACCCTGGTGGCAGCAGACAGCAAAAATGCTGTGGGTCCCCAAGCGGTGGTAGCGGGCCCTGTGGCAGCAGGCAGCGGGCCCTGAGAGCAGCCAGTCCCAAGCAGAGACAGCTGCCGGTCCCAGAGCGGTGGCCAGTCCCAGGCAGGGAGACAAGTGGCGGGCAGGCAAGAGACAGAGACATGGACAGGCACACTATGCAGAGTGAGGTTGGATATTTATTCAGGGGGTTATGGAGGGGGAAGTGAGAAGGGGAGAAGAGCAGAGAGAGAGAAAGGGGAGAGGGGAGGAGAGAGGATAGAGGAGGGAAGAGGAGGGGAGGGGGAAAGGGGTGAGACAGAAGTGGGGGAAGGGGAGAAGTGGGGAGAGAGGCAGAAGCTGCCTCTCCAAGAGGAAGATGGAAAAAAGAGAGAACTCAGGCTGCAAGCAGGAAGAAAGACCTGCCTGCCTCAGCAGATGGGGGAGGGAGTGGGCATGGCTTGTCTCTTAAAGAGACAGAACAACCATTACAATTATAATTGCACAAAAACTGCACATAAAACCCCATTGAAATAAAATTACTGAGAATTGAAATGTTCATGTTGAGTGGGGGAATTCCAATGTTTTTTAAGTTGATGCTCTATTGGTTTTATACATTTAAAACTGTATATTGTGTAAGCATTCCTAGTTTCCATGCAGCTGTACCACCCATTTTCTGTCAGATTCACTTACTCCTCTTTTCCTCAGTAGCTGTTTCTTCTTAGAAACAGACTCCCATGAACATCCTTATCAGCTGAATTTTCACTTTGCCCACGAGTTACAAAAACAACATAAACCAACAATGATTTCTTTGAAGAGTGGAGAGAAGTAGCAGCTATCAGAATGGAAGAGAGAAAGAAGGAAAAAGAATTTCAAGGATGATCAAGAGAACCACACTAAAGTGTAGAAAACATTCTAAAGACACACTATGCCTTCACATACATTTTCTTTTATCCAGTCTGAATTGGAAATTTTTGTTTCATTTTATAATAATTTAATTTTTTATGTACATTGGTACTTTTGACTGCGTCCATGTCTGACGTGAGGCTGTCAGATCCTCTGGCTCTGGAGTTACAGACAGTTGTGAGCTGCCATGTGGGTGCTGAGAATTGAACCTGGGTCTTCTGGAAGAGCAACCAGTGTTCTTAGTCACTGAGCCATCTCTACAGTCTCCTGAATTGGAGTTTTAAGACCTGCAAGTCAGGATCTTGTTTGCTTGCTTGTTCAAGACAGTGTCTCTCCATGTAGCCTTGGCTCTCCTGGAATTCGCCCTGTAGACCAGGCTGGATTTGAACTCACAGAGATCCACCTCCTCTGCCACCCGAATGCTGTGATTAAAGGCCTGCACTACCCTGCCCATCATAAGTAAAAATCTTGATAAAGGATGAACAAATCCTCTTTTGGTTGAACACATTGATTTACCCTTGAGGTAGGAGTTAGGGGAAAATAAAAAGAAAGCTTTTGGTAGAAGAGGGAGACTGAAGTGAGCTCCAAGTCACTGTGTTCCGGGAGCCTCTGAAGAGCAAGCAATGTGTTAAAACACTTCTCTGAAAGTCACAAAAGTCATCTGGGGAATCAGTGGTCAAGTCTTTGGAGGATATTTTGTCCCCAGACAAGAAAGCAAGAAAGAGTTCTTCTGAATGTGCCCAAAGTTGTCTCAGTGAACATGGGTTCCCCATGCCAAAAATGTTTTGATTGAAGTGTAAAATCTTTGGTTTTTTTTTTTACTTCACTAAAATGTCAAGAATTTTCTCATTGATAGTGAACACATTTGGCATCAAATAGGTTAAAAATAAAAACAGAATAACAGGAACTTGTACCTTTTTACCCGTAGGGTTGATTCCAGGGCTTCTGCTAAAATGCAGATGCTGAGGTCCCTTATATAAAATAGCAGAGTATTTACAGATGGTTAATGCAGTCCTCATATATAGATTTTGTGGTGCTGGAAATGAACTTGCCCCATACATTTAATCTCTAGATTACTTATAGTAATTAATAATATGTAAAATAAACAATTACAGTACCTTGTTTAGGAAATAATAACAATAGAAAGTTTCCATATTTATATTCAGAATAGACCTAGCTCTAGTTTCCCTAAGATTTTTGATCCATCATCGGGTAGAATCCA
Organism: Dicrostonyx torquatus; assembly: GCA_028555095.1. Taxonomy (NCBI): domain Eukaryota; kingdom Metazoa; phylum Chordata; class Mammalia; order Rodentia; family Cricetidae; genus Dicrostonyx; species Dicrostonyx torquatus. The sequence continues at coordinate 9,847,554 of JAQHUG010000021.1, read as the reverse complement.
CAGAATCACAGCCCATAATAAGTAGACTATAGTGGATTCTTCTGGGAGGCAGAAAAAGACAGTGATGATGATGATGGAACCATTCATATTTCTTAGGTAGAGCCATCTTTGTCCCACCAAACTGCAGCTGCTGCCTCACTCTAGCCAAGTGCCAGCTGACTAGTGAATGCCCTAGAGTTTCTATTGCTGTGAATAGAGGCCATGCCCACAGCAACTCTCATAAGGAAACATTTAACTGGGGCTGGCTTACAATTCGGAGGTTTAGTCCATTATCGTCATGGTGGGAAGCATGGCAACTTGCAGGCACATGGCGCTGGAGAGGCAGCTGAGAGCTCTGTATCCCCATAGATAGGTAGCAGGAAGAAAGGGAGACATTGTGAGCCTGTCTTGAGCATCTGAAGCCTCAGAGCCCAGCCCCAGTGGCGGGTGCTAATCCCTATGGGCCTATGGTAGCCATTTTCATTCAAACCACCAAAGCATCTTCTCCCAGATGGAGTGGCAGCTTCTAGGATCAATGTTTCTTGAGTTTCATTTTCTGAAGGGAGATAGAATGGCACACGTGATGCTAATAACACAAGAAATATTTGTGGCCTAGAAATGAAGGTCAGCTTCAGACTGCAGTGAGGCTCTAAGATCTGCCAAGCCCCTGGGAATGCACTGGTAAGACACAGCATGGATTCTGCTTTTCATCTTTTGAAAACACAGTGGTGACTCTCCTGCCCACTGAAGGATGATCCTAATAAGCCTCTGTTGTCTTCTCGGCCACATCTGAATGCTTTGCTGGCAAAGTGAAGCATCATAGTCTGACTCCCCCTTCAGAGCCAATGCCTACAGTCTGCCTCAGCCACCTCACAGGAGATGTGAACTCATATAACACACTGTCTCAGTTACGGTTTCTATTGCTGCCATGAAACACCATGACCCAAAGGCAAGCTGGGGAGGAAAGGGTTTATTTGGCTTACACTTCAGCATTGCTGTTCATTACCAAAGGAAGTCAGGACAGGAACTCACACAAGGCAGGGTCCCAGAAGCAGGAGCTGATGCAGAGGCCATGGAGGAGAGCTGCTTACTGACTTGCTTCCCCTGGACTGTTCAGCCCACCTTCTTATAGGATCACCTGACCCTTACACCCACTACCATAGCTAAAATAAAACAAAAACAACAGCTAACAACAGTGGCTTATAAGCAAGTAAGGAAATTGAGATTCTCATCTATTGCTGCTGAGAATATAAAAAGGTGAAATTGCTTTGGAAAGTGATTTAATAGCTGCTCAAAGGGCTAAATACAAGGCTTTTGTCGCCAACTTTGATGAACCCAATTTGATCCCTGAAACCCAAATGGTGGAAAAAGAGTTAAATCCTGGAACTTGTTCTCTGGCCTCCACACACATGCTGAGGCATGCATGTGTCCACACACACGTATATACATGCTAAATACATAAAATGAAATTTAAAAATTTAAGGTTAAGTGTAAAGCCAGCAATTCCATTCCTAGGTATATCCCCAAGAGATGCGGAAGCAAAGCCACAGGAAAGCTTGTACCCATATGTTCGTAACAGCGTAGAGTGAAAACAGACAAATGTCCATCAACTGGTGAATGGGTAAACAAAATGGGTTGTGTCCACACAGTAGACTGCTAATTCTCAATGACAGAAATGGTATGACATGAGAGAATCCTGAAAACAAGCCACCTGATCCAAGCCAGACACACTGTTTATTTGATTCCATTTTTAATAAGAGTATCAAGAATGGAGAAATCTAGAGAGGAAGAAATCAGTTGCATAGAGACAGGGAGGGGAGGCTTGCTAGGGACACTGGGAGTGACTGTAAGCAGGTAGATTTGCAGAAGGGTGAGACACTCTCCTATAGAAGTGGCAGAAAGTGGGGAGGGGGATGCCAGACCTGCCAGACTCTCCCTGGGGGCTGAATGGGACAGTGAGTGAGTGTAGCAACTCAGCCCTCCCCTTAGTGACTCAGCCCTCCCCTCTGGGCATGGGGAGAAACATACCCACTGAGTCGGGAGTCTGTCAAAGTAGGATCTCATTTAATGGTCTCAAGCAGGGACTTACAGAGTTGTGATGGGGGTGGACCAAGGTGGAGCAAGGAACAAGGGCCAATAATATTCTGCCATGCTAGAGGTAGCTGGGAAGAGGCAGGTCTAGGTCAGGTAGCCAGAGACAGGTCTCCAAACTTGAGCTAGGCTCAGGAAGTTACACTAGACCTCACCAAACTCAAATTAGGCTTAGGAAATTTACACTGGGCCTCATGCCTAGGCCTCATGAGGCCCAACACTATCGCCCATTGCAATATTGCAATATAACATTGGATATTCTGGGAACATTGTGTTCTTTTAATGGATAAATTAAATAGGATCTAACATACCTCAATAAAGACATTTTAAAAGTAAAAAAAATATTTAAATGATATAGAAGAGATTAAAATTAAAAGTAATTTTTTTTCTATCTACCTTACCATCTAAAGTTTAGGATAAGACCATTTTTTTTTAGCAGTTTTGAGTTTTGTTATGGGTTTTTTTTTGTTTCCAATTTCAACATTAAATTATGTAATTATAGTTTTCTAAATGTAGCTATTGTTTCAAAAATTATTTTTGGTATTGTATTCTGAAAGAGGGAAAAATAAACTAGCAGTCTTACTGTTCCCCATAGCCTCTCTCCTTCTGGACTTCCAAACTTTCAGTTTTTATTTTTGTAAGGCTTTCACTTTTATCCTTTTAAATGATATATTAAAGTCCTCCTTTTTTATTTAGTTCACCAATTTTTGACACCATTGAAGACCAAGAAGGAAGTAAAATGTATGCATTTCATGGCTAAAAACTACAAGGGAAAAGCCCACCAGACTAAAACTTGAGTCCTCTTGCACAACACTGCTACATGCCCTGCTAATTACATGCTAAGACCCTAATTGAATGTTTCTCAAAGGTGCTTCAAAAATTGGCTCAGTGATATTATAATTACCTGAGAATTGATTGCAGTGGAGGAGAGTGCTGACTTTGATACCCAGGAGCCAAGAATGAACAGAACAAATTCTCTCCTCTGCCTCCTCTCCTCCATGGTATTTATTCAATAGGTGTTATTTAGTACACTCTGGAGAAGCCAATTTTGCTGATGGGAAAGAGTCATGTGACTGCGAAGTTAAACACACAGTCATTGGGGGTGTCCTTTCCACCTGGAAAGCTGGCGATTCTTGAACTCTGAGTTTGTAGGAAGGATGCTACACCCATCTATCATCTGCCTATATCCTGCTAACACTGTTTCCTTGAATCTGGTTGCCATAGTGACGATCTTGGACCAGGTGGTGAATAGAAGATGAGACACAATAGATGGATGTGAATAGGAAGGGAACCGTGATATTAAAACATGCCCCAGTAGGGCTAAAGAGATGGCACCTTGGTTGAGAGCACTAGCTACTCTTCCAGATAACGCGTGTTCAATTCCTAGTACCTATGTGTGGTTCACAACTACCTGTAACTCCAGTCTGAGAAGATCTGATGCCCTCTTCTGGCCTCCATGACACTATGTATATGTGTGTGTGTATGTGTGTGTGTGTGTAATATATATATTACAGACATACATGCAGGTAAAACACCCATATATACAGAATAAAAGTGAAATGAAAATAAAAGCATGGCCCCAAACAGACATTACCATAATAGACACTATCTGAAACAGATGCTTGCTCAAACCAGCAATAAGGGAAAACTGCAAAGGGAAGGGGCTGCAGCACCTCTACATGCTTCTTACGAATGTGGCAGGGGCACTGGCTGCCTTTGCATTATGTACCATGCCCTCAGCTAGGTGGTTTTCCTGGGTGATCTCCTTCAATCAAAACTTGGAATATAATCTTGCTATCCACTGAGGCAGAGAGGCAATGTTCCCAAAGCTAATAGAGCTGGGATTCTCATAGACTCCAAATACCTTAAATTAGCAAAAGCAAAATAATAATTCAAAATTGGAAATGTAGCTCAGTTGGTAGCATGCTTACCTAGGGCATGAGGCCCTGGGTTCAATCTTCGGCATCTCGTAAAGGGGACATGGTGGCATATGCCTGTAATCCCAACATTTGGAAAGTGGAGGCCTGAGGATCAAGAGTTCAAGGTCATTCTCAAGTATGTGGAAAGTATGAAAACAGCTGGGCATTACATGACCCCAAAGCAATGCACAAACTCAATATGCTGAGGAGAATTAGATGCATTAGATAAGGTTTTTCCTAGAGAACAACTAGGGAGTGTGGAATTATCCAAACCTGCATCCTGTTCACCTCATTTGGGGCTATGCTCTCTAAAACTGAAAGCACATGCCAAAAATATTGTACAAAAGTGTTCATTATATGATATGTTTAATACTTAAAGGAGATATACTCACCACCCAACAATTGAGGCCTGATTAGACTATAAACTCAAACTAGAATGGAGTCTTCTGGATGAGTTTCTTGTGCAGAAAAAAAAATACAGATTAGTGTTAGACAAAAGCAGAACAGAGCAGATACGGTATAAACAGTGAACCAAAATATCCATAATGCATTGCAATGTTGGCAAATTAGCCACAGCGTGATGCAGTATTTGCGTGTCATATTTGTGTTATTCACAAGCCTATAGGACTTCATTTATTTATTCTTCCTGACGTGCACACTAATGTATCGAATTCAAGTTCCAGAAAGGAATTCCGAAGCCTCCGCACTGGAGTCTCGTTGAGGGCTTGAAGGGAAGAGTGAGGAAAAGTGAAAGAACTGCAGCATACTGTGAGAACAAGGAATTGTAACCCTCAAAGCCTCTCCAAAGCGTTTTCCTGAGAAGAGCGGGAGTCTCATGGTATCTAAGGCTTCCTGAGGTGGAATCCTGGTGGCTGATCTCTTTGCTCTGCTCCTGAGTTGAACTGCTTAGGGCTCATCCATAAAAACTCCTCCAGATTTTTCTTGAGAGCCCATGACCACCCGGAGGACTGAGTGGTCTCATCTTTATAACCCTCAACTCATCAGCATTGGTCTTGTGGATACCACGCCCACTTCTCTAAGCCTCTGCTCCTGCCTGAATGCTTCTGGTGTTCGCACACCGTCAACACCTTCCAAGACAGCCCCCTCCCCTCTCACCTTTGACTCTTCCTCCATTCAATGATTCTTCACGGGAGGACATTATTCAACCAGTCTTCATGGTATGACATTACTGCCCCCTCTTGGATTTCCTACAGTGTTTAGAGGCTACTTGCTTGTTCTGCCAACAGTTCACAGGCTCGTGTCTTTGTCCCCACGTGGCAAGGGATCTTAGTTTTCTGTACACTGCACACATCTCATCAGTGCTTCACAAAATTCACTGGAACACAGCAAAGTATTCAATTCATACTGTGAAGTTGCCACCTATACCTCCCAAAAGATAGTGCTAATCTCTTTTACCCACAGTTCCCTTAATTACAGCATTAGGCTTCCGAGCACAGTCTTGCAGTTGGACAGGTTTGAAGAAAATGTGCCCTCGCTCACCGTTCCTGATGTCAGGCAAATTTAGTTTCTCCCATTCTGAGTCCATTTCCTCGCTCACTAAGTAGAGATATTCAAAACCTCCACAGGAGCATGGTCAGGACTGAAGGCACTCACTCTTCAGCTCCCCAGCTGTGACCTATCAGGATCCCTTTCCCAGCACTGGTCTTCACTGCCACATCTTGATGTGCGGTCTCCTCTCTGTGCTCCAAACCCTCTAGAGAGAGAACTTGTGTGGTGACACTACTTTATGTTGGGTGCTAGGATAGCATGGACCATACTGTTAGGGAATATTATTTCAAGGCGTGCTACTTTTGCTTATGCTGTACTTTTTTACCTCTGTGAAGCTGTGGTTCTTTGCTTGTCTAAAACATCTGATGGTTCTGATAAAGACCTGAAAGGCCAATTGCGAGGTAGGAGCAAGGATAGGCGGGCTGTCGGGCAGAGAGTATAGATAGAAGGAGAAACGAGGAGGAGGAGGAGCAAGAGAAGGAAAAGACGCCAGGGGCCAGCCAGCCAGCTACATAGCAAACCACAGAGAAAGAAGCAAAGTAAGGTCTACAGAAATAGAGAAAGATAAAAGCCCAGAGGCATAACGTAGATGGGATAATTTAAGATAAAAATGAGCTGGCCAGAATCAAGCCAAGCTAAGGCTAGGCATTCATAACTAAGAATAAGCCTCCATGTGTGATTTATTTAGGATCTGGGTGGCGGGCCTCCAAAAAGCCAAAAGAGTAAAACACCATATAACACAGCACTTATGATGTAGCTAACATGACCAGGGAAGTGCATTTTTAATATTATTTAATTATAATATAAATAGTAGCTAGCACCAACGTATGGGTCCCATTGTTACTACACGGTGGTCATGTGTCTCCTGCCAGATGCAGCTCTGTGATGAAGTTCTCCAGAACTGTGATGAGCACCACCACAGCCACATCACCTGGCACACTGCCACGTTCCCAGCATGGCGACTTTCAGCCTCTTCAGCATCAGCTTGTTCATCCTTGTATCCTAGAGCTTAGCCCAGCATGCACTGTAGGTGCTCAGCAGTTCTTTGCTAATTGAGGTAATTGATTTTTTTTCTTAGAAATCAACCAGTCATCTGCTCCCAGATAATGTCAATTGCCTAAGTGTATTTTGAAGGCTTTTGTGTGTGTGTGTGTGTGTGTGTGTGTGTGTACCATGGTGGGTAGAAGCATCTGCCTGAACTCAAACCCTGTCTCCTCTACTCTACTTCTAGCTACACAACTTCTAATGTGTCATCTTTTTGTCCCTCAGTGTACTGCTTTTTTTTTTGAGACAGGGTTTCTCTGTGTAGCTTTGACTATCCTGGAACTCAATCTGTAGACCAGGCTGGCCTTGAACTCGCAGAGATTCGCCTGCCTCTGCCTCCCGCGTGCCGGAATTAAAGGCAAATACCATCACGCCCGACTAGTATATTGCTTTGTAATTTGGGGACATTAGTGACTATGCTTTGTCAAAAGATGACATGTATGGAGGACACCAACTGTCATTTTATAGAAAATATGATACATTGTACCATGAGGTGAAACCATTAAATTTAACTGTTAAATATGTGAAAGTATACCACAAAAATCCACCAGCAAAGTTCAGAATATAAAAACTCCAGCTTGGAAATTAAGATAGGAAATTACCTAGTTATTAGTGAGAAACTTCAAGGGTCAAGACCTTACAGTGAGAGGAGGAATCTGGCCTTATTGCTGTTTATAGTAGGTACAGACTCTCAAGTTAGGAAGGATGCTGATGTGAACTCGGCTGCAACTGCTCTCACTCTGCATGGATTGGCTCTCGGCTAGTTGTAGCAGATAAAGACCCCACTTCGGATTCTGTGCTTTCTAAAAAAATATGTAATTTTTAATTATGTATATATGTGTATCTGGAGTGGGTGAAGAATATGTGCATGAGTGTGTGTGTGTGTGTGTGTGTGTGTGTGTGTGTGTGTGTGTGTAAAGGTACCAGCAGAGGCTTTGAATTCCCTGGAACTGGAGTTAAAAGGTGGTTGAGTGATATCCAGTGTGAATGCTGGGAACCAAACTGACAAAACAGGAAAAGTTCTTAAACACTGAGCCATCTCCTTCCAGCCAGATTCTGTTTACAAGATGCTGGTCCATCAGGCACAAGGTTGCATCATGAGAAGCAGCTGAGGAAAAGCCACTCTTTCTTCATGCAGGAGTAAGAATGTGAAGTAGGGGTGTAGTGGGGGATGTGGAGCAGCTGGAAGAACCCCTGAGGATATCAGCTTTCTAAGGTCTCATGATGTGGCATTCCTAGGCACCCCGACTTGATCTCTAGCATCAGCCCCAATTTGGTGTGCTGTGTTGTGATAAGCTGTTTTTATAGTGTGTTTTAGAAGAATGTTTTAACTCCCTTCTATTTTATAAAATTAAGCCAAATAAGCATGGATGATAGATGGATGTCTGTCTGGACAGATGGACATACAGACAGATAGATCTCACTACAAAACCAATATCACTTTCATAAAATCAACTCTGCTTTGGTTCATCTACTCTGCTAGTTCTGATCCTAGGGTTATCACCTCCCTGTGGCTGACCATATCAATCTTGCTTTGTTTCCTGACTTTAATTCATGCTTGCTAAAATCCACCTGCCACATCCTGTCAATCAGGACCTTTCAAACGATGGATAATCAGATCCTGTCCTGCTCCTTAGGCTCCTTTGAAGGCACTGTCTTAGGATAAAGATGAAAGTCCTTGCTTTGGCCTTCCACAAGGCAGAAACAATTCAGTTGCTCCTGAGTATTCCAGACACACCCGTCTTTCCTTTTTGTTTCATGAACATGTTGAATTTGTTTTTTATGCTCAGAGCTGATAAACTTTCTCTTCCCTCTGCTAGGAAGCCCCTAAACTTGGACTTCCTCATTGCTGTCTTCCTTTCATGGAAATCTTAGCTTCTATATTGTCTCATTCAAGCTCTCTTTCTCTCTCCCTCCCTTCCTCCCTCCCTATTTCCTCTCTCCCTCTTCCCCCCCTTCCTCCATCTCTCTCATTATATGAAAATGCATACCAAGTGAAGGGCTCAGAACAGGGCCTTAGAAGTCTTCGACCTGCCTTATTTCCTGTGTTATTTCCCATTATATCATTGTTTATCTAGCTTCACCTTGCACATTCATGCCTGTTCTCTTCACTGATTGGTTGATTGGTCTACTCCATAAGCACAAGGATTTTGGCTGTTCCATATATTTATGTATCTCTAGCTCTCAGAACAAAGCCTGATACTTGGTCAGTAATCCCTGTCGAGAGGATAAACTAACTAGACCAAAACACGTGATACAAGGAAAACAAAAGACTAGAAGTTAGCCATTGAGAGCTGAGCAGTGACCTCCTTGGAAGATGTTTGCTGTTGTTTTCTTTAACTTCCTATATAAATACGAATTTGTATATAAATACTTTTGTTTGCAAAGATAATATGGGTTTTTAAATTTTCAGAAGAGTTTAACTTCGGCAAAAGCTCGTACTGACATGAAATGACAGTTGACCAATTTCTGTAGGCAGACATGTTGCTGATCGCAATCTCCAGTTCTGTGTAGACACGGTCCTCAACCAGAAGTTCTGCGACATTCCTCCGAACTCTCAGCAGTTAAGTCTGGCAGTACAGCTAGTTGGAATGCAGGTCTACTTAGTGAAAGTCCTTGGGGGAGGTCTGACCGGTCTCATTCCATTCCATGCAGGGTGTGGTCATGTGCCTTGTGACCAGGTAAGGCCTCTTTATCTCCAGCTCCTTAGGTCAGGAGTTCTGTTCTGCTGTGGCCCCAGGCATTCTGGAGGTCAACCAAGGTCAGGGCTGCGGGGAGAATGACTCACACACAGACCAGAGCTCTCCACTGGGCAGATTGGAGCCTGATGACCACTGTGATTTTCCAGGATCAACTCCCACGACCGGCATGCAGTTCATTTGCTGAAACATTGGGTCGAAAAGAAAACCCAAAATAGACACCGAAGGGTGTTCAGTATCTAGAAAAAAGAAACGTCTACCGCTTGGGCAGTCTCTGTGATTCTGGTTCCATGTATATTGTGAAATCTAAGAAACCTCGTAAGACTTAGGCAAAGGCGAAGCAATAATTATGATAAAAACTACTATGAAATATTACAGGCATACAAGTCTTAACAATAATACAATAAATAACTACAATGCTGGGCAGGCTTGATCAGATTTTTAAAAATATTTCACTTCCTTCAGGAATTCTTAGCAGAAAGGAGCAAACCAACAAATTCAAATTTTTTTTTTTTTGGTTTTCCAAGACAGGGTTTCTCTTTAGCTTTGGGGCTTGTCCTGTCCTAGAACTAGCTCTTGTAGGCCAGAGAACTCACAGAGATCTGCCTGCCTCTGCCTCCTGAGTGCTGGGATTAAAGGCGTACACCACCACTCCCCGGCAAACCAACAAAATATTATAGATACAGTATGGGTTCCAATTCTGTCCCCTCCTCTCCTCCCACCAATGACAATCAAAAACAAACCATGATTCACTCTTCTTATTTTTATGTTATTTTTGTTTTTTACTTTGTACAATGCAAGGGGTTTAATTATGACATTTTAATAGAGATACCTAGTTCAATCACTTTTTCATCCTCTCTCAACTCTCTTCTCCCTTCCCACAGCCCTAATAGTCTTCTCGTGTTCATGTCTTCCCAGTAAATCACATATATGAGAGGAAACAGTTATTACTTGTCTTTGTGGGTCTGGCTTATTTTACTTAAATTGGTAACTTCCAGTGTCATGCATTTTTTCTGAAAAACAAACCAAGAAACCCTAATTTCACCCTTACTTCTTCATGTATGCTATCCAGGTGCATACCAAGACAATTTAGTCTTTATTGCCTCAGATTAGCTAAGGGTATGCCTTACAGAATCCAGTTTCACCAATGAGGAGGGAATCCTAGTATTTCCCCAAAGCAACCTTCACCTTGTCACGCTTGGCTTTGACATATGACTTCATCAGAGAGGATCTGAAGAATTACCACAGGCTAGACTCCATGCAGAGAATATTGAGAGCACTGTAAGTAGAGGCCCCTGGCTTCACTCTCGGTAAACGGGGTGGAGAGGAGGCTTCAGTGGGTTTCGCTTTTTTTTGTTGTTGTTTGTTTGTTTGTTTGTTTGTTTATATCCAAGACAGCAGAGAAAGAAGGAAGTGACTGTAGACAGTGTAGTCTTGTGTGTCTGGAAGAAAGGCGGGGCAGGGAAGAAGTTTTGCTGGGAGTGGGCCTGCAGGCTGGAGAAGCTGGTGAGTAGGGACCTGTACAAATGAGTGAACACTCCCAACCCAGCAACAGGAGCTGAGATTAGGCCCCAGTAGAATGATTTGCAGAGTGGATAAGAGGTAAAAGAATAAAGAGAGAAGCCTGAGATGATTGAGAAACAATCAAATAATCAGTACCAGTTAGTACGCCGGATGCTTTCATACTTCATCCTCAATCCCCATTCCAACCTCCCAGAGAGGTGCCAACTTCCTAAGGAAGCATCCCTGATCCCTCACTAGAGATGCAAAGGCAGCAACTCCCAGAATCCTAGTGTGGTCTCCTCTGTCTGGCTTCAAACATCAGTTGCCTTCAATTAGACCTGTTTGCTTCTCCATTTGTGCCAGAATATTCCCTCATTCAGACAGCCAGATACTACCCATTACCTGTTAAACTGCAAGCCAGAAGCAGCACTTATTTGTCAGTAGTGGGGAGAGAGCCCTCTGTCTGCATTCTGAGACCGGTTGGTTCTCTCAAAGTCCTCCTTATAGGACTGTTAGCGCCACTCCAGTCCATCAGTGCTGTATTTGGATGTGATCTTCTGTCCTGCCTGGGGAGGGCCAACTCTCCCGACTGAATTCCTAAGTAAGATCCAAATGCTGTCCCGAAGTGGGTCACCCTGCCACTTACACCAGATGAAGGCAAGAACAAAGGAGTTCATGCTAGGTGCTGTTGTCTGGGGAAATGACAAGAAAGAATCTTAGCTCTTCTGTAGGCAGGGATGCTGCCATGGTTTGTGGTAGTGCAGGAGGATGCCTGTGGATGACCACAGCATTATCAGCCAGGTCTTGGCCCATGTGGAGAAACTCAAGTGACATTTAAAATTATGGAAAGTATTTTACTAACCAGGTATGTAATCTTTCTGGAGTTCAATTTTTGAAGAGTCTTCCTCACCCTTGAGCTTTTTTGCAGAACAAATATATAGACAAGTGGTGTGGGACAATTCTTTATTCTGTCAATTATGGTATAAATAAATGCTGATTGGCTGGTAGCCAGACAGGAAGTATAGGCAGGAAAACCAGACAAGAAGTTGAGGTGGGGCAATGAGAACAGGAGAATTCTGGGAAGCAGGAAGCTCCCTCGGGTAGTTCTGCCCAGATCACTGAAGAAGCAGGATGTAATCTGCCCCGCTGAAAAAGGACTGAGCCATGTGGATAACATAGACAAGAATAAGCTACAAGAGCTAATAAGAAGCCTGAGTAAATGGGCCAATCAGTTTATAATCTTATGTAGATCTCTGTGTAATTTTCTTTGTGGCTTACTGTCTGCAGGAACTGGGCAGGACAGAAACCCCAACAAGCCTGCCCACATGTTACAGACAAGGCCTTCAAAGATAGGCTTTTGAGGTGAGGTGTTTTTTCCTTCTATCTTAACCACACGTGTCTTCATTAGGAGGAAAACCACAGACTCTGCATTAGAATAATATGTGGTAATGACACTGTATGTGGCCACCATTCTCAGAATCTCGGGTCCATGGACCAGACACCTCTGCATCACTAGAGACTTCATCAGAAATGCAGACACTCAGACCCTACTGCAGGCCAATCAAATCAGAAACTGCTTCTTAACAGGTGCTATGTGTGCAAATGAAATTAAAGGGGCACTGGAGTAGAAATTAATTATGGAAAGTTTCAGAAATACACAAGATATTTAAAGAATCTAATTTGGGCCTCAAGGATGAGCTCAGCTTTATAGTAAGGGAGGGGGAAAAAAACTAAAGTGAAAATAAAGTCCAGAGAGAGGAGGGTGTCTCAGATGTCCACTGGCAAGCTGCCAGGATAATGTATTGGGGAAAGGGCATTTCTTGCCATTGTGTGGGTTCCCTAAACAACTATCAATATATTTCTGGCAGTGGACTGATTCTCTCATCCTGACAAGTATTTTCAAAGTGGTGGGATCAGTGATGTACACTGCCATCTGCCATGCCTGGTCGTCACAAGCATCTTAACATAACCAAGGGCATCCATGTGGTTCTAAAACTCTGAGGGAGATTTTATTTTACAGGTAAACTGCTCCTGCAAATGGAACACATACAGAAATGATTTAGGAAGAGACTGGCACCAGAAACTCAGTTTCTTCAGAGGCGTGGGTTGGGATAGCACTCAAAGATTACTTTTTGTTTGAACCACAGACTCACGACACTGTCTACCTTCTCAACTGCCCCTCTGTGACATCACACACACAGACACACACACACACACACACACACACACACACACAGAGGTGCGTCCTACAGACAGCTTGTTGTCAGCATGTTGCATCCCTTACATGGCATCACCAGCCACCATGTTAATGGGGAGACTCCTGGGAATCACTCGCCATTCCTTGATTCTCCCATGCCTACCATCTCCCCACATTTACTCGAGAAAAGAGTGATGTTAGCTACAGCTCTGAAGAACCTCCTTGGGCTCTAATCGTCTCTCTACTCCAAATGTTGCCATCTCAGTCTTGGCCATCATCATCTTTTGCCCAGGGCTCTGGCAAGAGTCCTTGAGTTGACCCACCTCTTCTGGTCTTATTTCAGCTTCCATTTGCCCCTGAAAAGCAATGGCAACATTAAGCTACATTTATCCATTCGCCTTTGAAAAGCAGTGACAACATTAAGCCACATCAGCTCTCCCCAGTGTAAATTCTATCCACTGAACTTCGAGAAATATTACGTCTTGCCAAATGCTTTCCCTCACTTTCACAGACTAGCTCATTCTGTCGTTTATGTCACTGATATCAGCTCCTAAGGGAGACCTGCCTTCTTCATCCTAACTAATACAGGCTCTCTCTCTAATGCTCCTTGCTACTTGTTCTTGTCACAATGTTTATTACAAATTTTAAAGCTGTTTGTGTATTTTGGCATACATGTGTGCATGTGCATTCCACAGTGGAATTCACAGTGGGTTCCAGGGATTGAACTCGGGTCATCAGGCTTGGAAGCAAGCACTTTTGCCAGCTGTGCCAGCACTTGAACACACTTTGGTTTATCTTTTTCGCTTATTTTCTGAGTTGTCCTTGCATAGATGTGTTCCAAGAAAAGGAAGGGGTTATTTCCCTTAAATGTTGATGCTTGCCCAATTATTTTCACAGTGCTGACTAAGATTCAATACATAATGAGAACCTGAACTTCAAAATTACACACACAGGTTCACTGTGCATGTTCCAACACTGGTTTGGGATTTTTCTAAAGCCTTTAAATGCTGGACAAATGCATTTCTGGGCAAGGTAGTTTTGATTCTGTCTCCATTCAGCCTTTACCAGTGTGATCTAATTATGACAATTCTATAGCATCATGATTTCCTCATGAGCTAATATGACCTGCTGGTATTATTTTTTTTCATGTATGGTAGATTAGATGATGGTTCAGATAAATCACACCAGGCGATTTCTTCTAAATCCTTCATCTGTCCAAAAGGCAACCCTAAGAATGGCACAGATCTTTTTTCATCTCTTATGTAATTGCTCTGTTGAAGATTTAGTGTGGATAGGCATTTTAGTTCTTGATTTAACAAGCCGTTCATATTTACTTGAAAGCCGAATTATACACACCTGATTCTTGAAATGGAAAGCTCAAGCATTAAAGCTATAAGGTCATAGATTTGTTTTGCCCCTGGGATTCAAACCGTCCATACAAACTAGCCTGAAAGATTTGAGCTGGATTCTACAGAATGACCAACAGACAAACGTTTCATAGCATTTCAGGTTTGGAGCCATTTCTCTGGCGAATTACATGATTCATGATGAAGCACATGATCCTGTGTTCATGCCATTGCTGAGCAACAAGTGGCCTTGCCTATCCTTTTTTTTTTTTTTTCATTGTGGGTTTCTCTGTAGCTTTGGGGCCTGTCCTGGAACTAGCTCTAGCTCTTGTAGACCTGGTTGGCCTCAAACTTACAGAGATCTGCCTGCCCCTGCCTCCCAAGTGCTGGGATTAAAGGCGTGCACCACCGCAGCCCGGCCTCTTGGTGTCCTCTTTTGGGGCCTTTCCCCCTCTCTACCACTTTTTGTCACCATCTCTGAACTCCCCTCTTAGTGACCTTCCCAGTCTGCACATCTGGCCATGCCCAATGGCTTTTGTCCCCATTTGGATGCAGATGGATCCAATTCTGCATCCCCTGTCTAAGACTATCCCTCTGGAGCTGGAGATCTGTATTCCCCTATGTTGTTGTATTTTCTTTTACTCTGGCTCCACACTGGAATGCCAAAATGCTGTTGGTTGTTTTACTCTTTGGCTCTTTGGGATCTTTGCCACGCCCACTACCCAATTCCCAAATAAATTACACATGCACTCTTATTCTTTCTCATAAGTACCCGGTGTTAGCTTTTCTTGTTTCTAGCCAGCTTTCCTTAACTTAAATCATCCCATCTGCCTTTTGCCTCTGGGTTTTCTTTTTCTTACTTTCATATATTTAACTTTCCTTCTTCCTCTGTGGCTGGCCCCTGACATCCTCCTCTCCTTGTTCTGTTTTGCTCTCCTCCTCCCTTGCTCCTTCTAGTTCTTCTCTCTGCCTGCCAGCCCCGCCTATCTTTGTTCCTGCCTCACTATTGGCTGTTCAGCTCTTTATTAGACCACCAAGTATTTTAGGCAGGCAAAAAAATCACAGCTTTACAGAACTAAACAAATGCAACAAAAATAAAAGTAACACACCTTTACATTGTTAAAAAAAAGTCTCAGAGCATAAACAAATGTAATACACATTAAAATAATGTTCTACAACTTCGGGCCATGTTATCTTCAATGTGCTCTGAGTAACTATGTATTTCCCCTCCGTGTTTTCCTGGGACCATCCGGGAGTGCTGGCATCCATCTGGTATCTTTTAATTTGGTCTGATTGGGATTATTTGCATTGGTGAAGAGGCTTGCTGGCCAGAAAATACTTAACACTATGATTCAACACTAGCAACCCCTGACCTTCAAACAAAACACCTTTGCTCTTAATACTAAGGCAATGCTCTTCATTCACTCAGTCACTCAAGCCCAGAACTGTAGATCCTCCTTGACCTAATTAATATTCTTTACCCCAGCATCCTACCACACCCAAATGCTCGCAGTGTTTTCTCACTTTTTGCTACCATTTTCTGTCCTCTTGTTGGTTTAGGCTGTCACAGGTTAAAAAGAGAAAACTCTTTTATGGGCTTATGAGCACCATTCTGAGCTCTTGGTATGAAATTTCATTGAACCTTATGCAGCTAATCTCTTTAATTATTATAAATCTCATTTCCTAAGGAACCAACCTACTTGAAGAATCCAGTTGACTAAGGGCCCCTGCACAAGCACCAGTATCTCCAGGCTGGGATACAGCAATGGTCTCCACCTTGTCCTTACTGCCACCTCTTTTTTTCTTTCCATGTAACTATACCAAGGCTTCTCAGCAGTGTTGATTACATTATACTTATTCAGAACCATTTAAGATGACTCATGCCCTATAAGGCATAACCCAAATTTATTGACATGATTTGAATTATCCTTCAGGGTCTTTGACTAAGCCAAGCACTTCAAGTCTCTTGTTTGGGCTTTTGCCACATTCCAAATACAGAGGCTGATCTTTATGTCTGTATGTAATACACTTCCAGGCCAGCCAAGCCCCCTTATTATGCTGGTAGCCACAATCCATTATTCTGTCTCAAATATCATTTCTTCCTTATTTCTTTTTTCTTGAAAGTAGTGTTCTATTCTGTGGCTCCTCATATGTCCTTAATTACATAAATTGTATTTGACTCATCATAATATAATTACTTACCAACCATATTTCACCTGGGATGTCATTCTGGAAGGCAGGGAGATTGTGTGCTATAAAGAATTATGTATCTTAGACACCTCTGGAGCATAGTGAAATATCTTGTTTGTTTGTTTTTTGAAACAGGGTTTCTCTGTAGCTTTTGGAGTCTGTCCTGGAACTAGCTCTTGTAGACCAGGCCAGCCTCAAACTCACAAAGATCCGCCTGCCTCTGCCTCCCGAGTGCTGGGATTAAAGGCGTGCGCCACCACCGCCCGGCCCATAGTGAAATATCTGACACATAGTAGGTGTTCACAGAATATCTATTGCTTAAAAGATAAGAAACTTGAACTTCAGGAGTGAGAAGTGATAGCTTGATCAGAATGGAATTTTCCCAGCAAATTTTATATGCATGATTTCTTGAAATAGCAAGTCTAATCATCTAATACATGATTCCTTTCTATAAAATTTATAGACACTTCTTGAATGCCTATTGTGAATGGGCACCATGCCAAGAAATAGGCAACACAAAGAAGAATGAGGCACAGTGTCTACTTCTGGTAAGAGAAGATTCACCCTAGGGCTCTGTCTCAGCATGGGGCGGGCTCAGTCGCAGCATGCAATTCTCAGACTAGCACCCATACTCAGTCTCAGTGTGGGGTGCTCAGACTAGCACCCATGCTCAGTCTCAGGGTGGGGTGCTCAGACCAGCACCCATGCTCAGTCTCAGGGTGGGGTGCTCAGACCAGCACCCATGCTCAGTCT
Source organism: Dicrostonyx torquatus (assembly GCA_028555095.1). NCBI lineage: Eukaryota > Metazoa > Chordata > Mammalia > Rodentia > Cricetidae > Dicrostonyx > Dicrostonyx torquatus. The sequence goes on along the minus strand of JAQHUG010000021.1, from coordinate 9,830,324 downwards.
CAGTATGGGGTGCTCAGACCAGCACCCATGCTCAGTCTCAGTGTGGGGTGCTCAGAACAGCAGCCACGCAGTGTGGTAGAAACCAAGGGACAGGAAGATACAGTGGATTTTGACAATACAAAAAAGAGGTCCTGAAACCACTTGTGGTGGCATCAGAGAAGGCACTGTAGGAAGTCACTGATGTTAACCATCCAAGTGAAAGAGGGCAAGGAGCCTTTGAATGCAGAACACAAAGGGACAGTGGACTTCTCTGGGCTCCGATATCATTTTAGTTTGTTATATAACTAAGTGAGAGACAGGAAATGAAGGGTTTTATATGCCACAGCAAGGACATGGCTTTATTCTAAAACTTGCAGGGAGTTTGGAAGGGTTTTATAGCAGAGAAGGACCTAACTGATCTGTTGCTCTAGCAATAAGAGACAGGAAGACAAAAATGTTGGTCATTAATTCAAATATGAGGTTATGGGATTAGAAAACAGAAGAGATAGCTCAGTGGGTAAAGTCTTTGCTCTATAAGCATGAGGAGCCACCTTTAACCCCCAGCACCCTTGTAAAAAGAACTGGGTGTGGTGGCATATGCATGTAATCCCAACATGGGAAGACTCCCTGATCCGTAGGCCTCTCCGGCTGTTCAGCCTCCTATACTTGGCAGAGCGCCAAGTCCTAATAAAAGACACTGTCTAAAAGCACAGGTGTATAGCTCCCAAGGAATGACGTCTAAGCTTGACCTCTGACCTCCACATTCATGTGCACACACATCTATGAGCAGCTGTACGAACATGTGCACCCACATGCACGCACACGCGCACGTATACAGACACAAAGTGAGTAATGAGATTCTGAGGAACGTCTTGTTGTGGAGAATGAGTGGTGGGCAATAGGAGCTAAACTAGAAAGGGGAATAGAAAGACCTAGTGCCTGCTTGCAGGTCTCCCTTGCAGAGGGAGCTAAGAACATAAGCCTGTGGTGTGCTTATGTGGGGTGTGTGTGTGTGTGTGTGTGTGTGTGTGTGTGTGTGCCTTTCATAGAGATAGAGGTTCAGGACACTGGGAGGGGGGCAGGAGACTTGACAAGTGCTTGACCCAGTTGCTTTGGGTATGCCCGAGATTTAGTGTTGGAGCACTGGAGGACAATCCACCATAGACATGACAATGCCCAAGAAGGAGGAAGAGGGACAGCGTGAACAGTCGTCAATATATGAAGGCCAAGTGAAGGAAGAGGAGCATGGCTAAAGCCTGGCCCTGGAGAACATTCAGCAGATCAGAAGAGGAGCTGCTGATGGAGTGCCCTCCTTCACAGGGAAGGAAGGCGAGAGGCCGTGACATTTGCACAGTCACTGGTACACCACACACAGCCACTGGTACACCACACACAGTCACTGGTACACCAGAGGTCATGCTGAGGTCATGGAGAGCATGCGTTCAGAAGCCGTATGCTCACTGTCAGACCAGTGGCTTTTCCACAGCCAGAAGCCTGCTATAGCTTTAACAGCTGAAGAACAAGATTTTATTTTTAAAGTTTGGATATAAAGTCAAGGAGATATAAACATAGATATGAATAGCAATCATTATCCCTCATGGCAGACGGCTCTTGAATATTTGCCCTAATATGTTAGTATTTATATATTTGATTTAATCTAACCTCAGGCATGTGTCTTTTCAAATTTTCATTTTCTTAAAGGAACATTGCCATACCCAGTAAAACTCATTAATAATACAGGCATTTTGAGTATATTGAAGTTTCATTATGTTTCCAAAGAGAGGCGAGAGAGGGAGAAAGAGGGGCTAGGGAGGAGGGAGCGCTAAAGAATCCAATTTTTCTCTAAAGGCTTATTTTGCAGCCTTCTGCAGCATTTTTTTTGGTCCTTGTGGACAGGTACATTTATCTGTGCATTCACGCCAAAAAAAAAAAAAAGTCCCTCAGTGTCCAACACCGGGAAACCCGATTAGCTTGGTCTTGACTGACGGCATGCAGGATGACATTCTGCTGTTCATACCCTACAGTGTGTGTGGATGTGAAAATGAAGACGTGGTCAGAGATTCCATGAGCAGCTATGGAAACATGGGCTCCTTGTGCTATGTTGTCCATACAGAACAATCACAACCAGGGGTCGTGCAGCAACAGGAAACTCAAGAGGAAAGCACACAGGAGTCTTTATCAGTCTAGACTCCATTATTGTTAGGATAGTCTCCAGCCCTTGCTGAAGACAGTCCACCAATGAACTGGGATGCACAGTGAAGAACTAGAGTAGAAATACCAGGGAGGAGAAATTCAGGACTTATTCTGTTTTGTCTTACTGCTACTTAGCAAAAAAATTTCCACCTCTTTTCCAGTGGCCTTGTAATGCTCCCCAATCCTGTAGAAATGGTCCAATCCGCACCATTCAGGTACAGAGAGAAGTTTAGGCCATGACATTGATCAGTGAACCTAACCACAGGTTGAGTGATCATGAACTAACAGAATTTAAGCTTTCTGGCCCCTCACTGGCCCTAGGCCATTCAAAGACCCTGGAGTCATGATCTCCTGATTATTAGTTTGCATTCTTTATCTTAAAGAGGGCCCCAGGCATTGCACTGACTTTATATCCCACCAAATGTGGATCATTCCCCAGCCTCTAGCTAAAAGCTGCTTGTAGCTTATCCCACTGGCTGACACAGTTACATGACATGAACAGCTACTTTGGTTCCAGAGGAAGAAGCTACGTCTTGCTGGTCTTATGAAATGGCAGCCCCTGACTGTTACCCAAGAGAGATCCGAGTTCGTGTTTATTTATGCTTGTCTATGGTGGGGGTCATTTTGTTATAGCAGCTTAGCCTATACGTTTCTCCTTTATTAGGTTCTCTGGGTCAGGATAACGTCAGAGGTGGGATGAAAGGGAGTGAGCGGGCAGAGTAAGCCTGAGTCCAAGCCTGCAAAGGATACTTAAATTGGGGTTCTCATGAGGAGCAGAACCAACAGGATAAACATACATATACGTGTACATGCATGTAAAGAATTTATTACATCAGCTTATACTGAAATAGTAAGAGTTGAGAGGCTGAGAACCTGGTAGGTGCTTGGTCCTCGAGGCTGGGCACCTTGGCAGTCCTATTCACTACTGAGAACCTGGGGTGTCCTGGAGCCTCTGGACCTTGGAATCCAAGAAATGATGTTTGATATCCATGAAGGAATAAGCAGCAACAACAGGATAAGTCAACTCTGTGCTGAAGAAAAGCCATAAGAGCAAAAGGTGAATATTTTTCCTCTGCCACGCTCTCTGTTATCCATCTGAGCTGGTACCAGAAGGTGCTGCCCACTCTCAGGGTGTGCCTTCCACATCAATCAGTTCTTCCCTCAAGGCTCATACTCAGATGATTCTAACTGTGTCAAGTTCAATTGAAAGGCAACCATCACAATAGAGAAGGGTAAGAATCCAGAGAGATAGAGATACAATTACAAATGATTAGAAACAGAATCATGATAAAGTATTCAGAGTCAAGAAAGGGGTGGGCATATGCAAGACAGCCGCAGGTTCCAAAGCATTGTCTTTTGGTACCAATGAGTTAGCACTGGGGCTTGGATGTTTAGCTGCATCCTGGAGACAAATCCATGAGGAGCCTATGGGCTGAATACTGTTCTTCTGACCTATACTGGTCCATTCCACCCTAGCTGATAGACTCTAGGACTAGTTCTGACTCTGAGATGTCATTTGTGGATCACATATAGGATGTAGGTTTTTCCTATAAGATGCTCTACTCTTAATGAGACAGATGATCCTGATCTCATGCTTTCTTATGTGAGGGCCAGCAGTTGGCAGTAAAGGTATATCCATTACTTTTACATCGCTATAACTAAGTATTTAACAGAACCACTCAAAGAAGGAAAGATGAATTCAGGTCACAGGCTCAAGAATTTCCTTCCCTGGGTGGGCCTTGGCTCTGTTGATTCTGGGCCCACAGTGAGTCCACCAAGGTGGGATGGGTGAAAGGAAGAGGAAGCTGTTCCCTTCATGGTGGAAAGAATGCAGGGAAAGGGAAGGAGATAGGACCAGATAGAACCTTTAAAGACACCATCCCCCTACACACACACACACACACACACACACACACACACACACGACCTTCTTTCTGTGGTTAGGCCATATCTCCAAAGCATTCTAGAACTTCCCAAGAGTCGCACACACTGAGATCAAGCATTAACTGAACATTTCATATTTTCATATTCAAACCATGACAAGAAGTAGAAGCCAAAGGGTTCTAAGAAAGGAGACACAGAACTGTGGGCAGAGCCACACAGCAGGTGGAGGCAGAAATTAAACCAGCAGAACGCATGCGTGTAGTCGAGTGTGAGAGTCTGTAGCTTTGAAGCTTCTGTGATGACAGCTCCCCCTCTTACTTCTGTGAAGAACCTAATAGACACTCAAAGTTAACAGCCAATGTAAAGAAACAAAACTGCTGTACCAGGAAAACCTGCATGGTGACAAAATTTCCCATGTAATTTTAAATCTGTAACCATGACCTACATGGTCTGGTTTCTAAATAAAAGAGGAAAAAGTGAAGCCTGCGTGTTGGTTTTAGTCTTAAAGAAATTGAGTTGACTTTGGAAAAGTCAGAATAATGAAGCATGTCCCCTTCTTTGTGCGTGTGATTTGTTTGATGAACCTCATAACAGAATGGCACTATGGCATTGTTCATGTCCACAGCAGATACAAATTTAGAATGGTTTGTGTGTATTTAGTCTCCCTGCTGGAAGAGCTGTTAGAACATTACATGCTATTCTGGCTTCCTCCTGTGAGTGCCAGCTATGTTCCTGAGAGAGGAAGTGGTTTTACATTGTGTTCTGAAGACATCCACTTCAAGGAGCTATTTTTTTTTTCTGAAAAGATAAGATGGCTTTAAAATCCCTGGCAGGCAACTCTGGACATCTCCACCATTTTCACCTTCTCTCATTTATCCTCCAAGGCCCTGGGAAGCAAAGCAAATGAGTGGAAGAAGCCAGTTTGAAAATGAGACTCAACTATCCCCTCCATTCACTTTACTTCATGGACCATTTGTATCGCCAGCTCTGTTAATCTCCCTGGCGTTGTGCTTTGGGGCTCCATGCCTTTGCAACTCCATCTCTGAGCCTCAATGGCCACTCACCCGTTGATTAGGACTGAGTTTAAAGCTCGGATCCTCTTTGAGTTGGTGGGTCTGGGCTCTTTCAGTGGTTGCTCAGTAGTACTAGGGTGCACCACCCCTATGGAGACAACCTGTTTCCATCCAGCGGTTCAGAATATAGAGCACAGGTCAGCAAACTCTAGCCTGTCTTCCAAATCTAAGTTGCTGCCCATTTTTGTAAGTGAATACATGTTGTTGGGGTTGCAATCTGTGTATCTTTGTCCCAGAACTCACTCTGTAGACCAGGCTGTCCTTGAACTCACAGAGATCCACCTGTCTCTCTGCCTCCCAAATGCTGGGATTAATTAAAGGTGTGTGCCCCCACACCTAGAATTCACAGAGATCTGTCTGCCTCTGTCTCTCAAGTATTGGGATTAAAGGTGCGTACCTTTCACACCCAACTACTCTCTTTCTTATTTTAAGGACTTTAACCTTTAGCCTGCATATATTTTTAACACAGTGTAAACCATTTACAGGTTTCATTTGTCTTTGAATCTCTCTTTACTGTATATCTTTCTTTTACTGACCACATGAGTTTTTAATTTGCTAAGCAATATGGCAAAAGTTAAAGCCGTGGCTTTGGTGGCTGGATCTAGCCCATTTCTTAGCTTTCTGAGATTCCAGCCTCATGGCAGAGGTACTGGTTGTAGCCATGTTTATTCCCACAACTCTATGGCATTTCAAGGTCCCTGCCAGCAAGCTGCAGCAGTCTGCTCACAAACCACACTTGAATGCTCTGTAGCCGGCCTGCCTGCCTAAAAGAGTCAGAGTTTGCACTGGCAGGACAGCCCAGAAAGCCAGCCTTTTAAAACAGCTGAAAACCAAAAAGCATGCAGTCAGCTTTTCCTCAACACCATTTAAGTGTTTCATGGCAAGGCCTCTTAAAAGAGCTGCAAGGTTTTACAGCTAAAGTCGGGAAGCCTCTCTTAAATGAGACACATTTGCCTCTAGCAAACAGAGCCCACCTGAGAAAATGCTGCTATCAATAAGCCATGCTTAACTCTATTCTTTTCCCAAGCTCTCTCAGGTAGGCTGTTTAAGATACAGACAGACAAGAGAAGGCAACAACTAGAATAAAAAGAGACATTTTAGTTGACTATTACTGAGTAGTACATTACTTCCTGTTGCTAAAATCCCCATCCTGCGGGGAGATATGAATGATGTCTATCCTCCTTCACTAAGATCCCGATCATAGGCTGGCCAGTGGTGCATGCCTTTAATTCCAGCACTCGGGAGCAGAGGCAGGAGGATCTCTGTGAGTTCGGGGCCAGCCTGGTCTACAAGAACTAGTTTCAGGTCAGTTAGGACTGTCATCCTGTGTCAAAAACAAAACAAAACGAAGATTCCAACCATAAACAAAGTACAATTCCACACACAGTTTACCCTAGGAAACCAAGGTCTGACTGCACTTACTTACAGAGCCTAGTGGAGGGAGTGTGGGTAACCTCAAAGCAGACACTTAGGAAAGTCTTCATCCAACACATGGCTTCCCACTTTCTGCACAGACAGAACCCCCTTACCCTTAGTCTACTCCATCACGTATATTCAAGCCCTTCCCCAAGGCCAATTAAGTCAGAAACACATATATTCAGGAGGAGTGGCTATTCAGGTGCGTGGCTCCCCCAGCCTTCTCTTCTTTGAGGGACTGTCCACAGTCAACAAGCCCAACTGTGATAGACAATGGTTTGCAAACAGACACAGCTGGTCTTATAAGCATGGCTGTTGTTTTGATGGGAGGATTGTGCTGTATAACACCCCTAAATGCCATGGCTTGAAACAGCCGTTCCATTCTACTCGTGCTTGTGTAGGTGGGCTGCTATAATGGGGCTGGTCTAGGCAATCCTGTGGTTCTGTGAAGTGTTAATGAATATCATTTGGTGGCAGTCAGCTGCCACTGCAGTGATTGTAAAGGTCCAGCATGTGCTTGGTGGGAGTGACCATACGGGGAACTCTACTGCAGGTGCCCACCTGCAGGGCAGTCAGACTTGCAGAGGCAGCTCTGGCTCCTAGAGCAAACACATTCAGCAACCAGACAAAACCATCCTTGTCTTTGTCGGCCTAATCACAGAAGTCATATGAGTCTTCTTCCTCTTTCATTGGTTGAAACATTCAAGAGCCTGCCCAGATTTGAGAGGAACGGTGCCTGCCTCTCAATGGAAAAAGCACAAAAGAGTTTGTGACCTTGACTTTAAACCAGCCCTGGAGGTAAACAGACAAGAAACTGGGGCAAGGTAACTGATATTCACTAACTAGAGGTTTCTATGAGTCTTTCACCAGAATCTTAATATAAAGCATTATTTTCCCATTTTATAGCTCTGAACATATATTCAAGATCAAGTGACTTCTAATGAAATCACACAAGATGACCGAGCTAGTGAGTTATGGTGTTGTCATAGCAACTGGGCTTAGATGAGCATCTAATCCTAACCTTTGTCCGCAATACCATGTTGTCTGTACAGAGAAATACAGTCAACCATAGCAAATGGGGAAATTCTGGGAGTTATGGGGTTAAAAGGAGGAAGACGGTAAGCTTGTCTTCTGGCTCTTGGAAAATGAAGTTGTTGGTGTGGCAGACCCCTGAGTTACATCTGAGAAAACAGAATGTCCTGCATAGCCATCCTCCTGGAACCCAAGTCCTCAAGATGCCACATGGACTTCTGGTTAGTCACACCAGTTGGTATTTGCCTAAGACCACCATGCTCAGAGCAGTCAAAGAGGGCAATGATGGTGAGCAGCTCAACTGTAGTCCGCAGTGACTCTCACACTCCTGCCAGGGAACCTACGTTCATATAGAGGCAACTTGCAATCCTGAACCTCAAAATCTTCCTCAGAAGCTCCTCCCCTTCACCTCCAGCTCAGCAGAACAGGACAGGACATCACAATGTCAAAGCCAGGTTAGGCAGTTCCTGCCCTCCTCAGTTCCCGGGACACAGCATCCACACTGTTTGCACCTTAGCTTCCTCCCCTGGGGAGTGAGTGCAGACCGGCACTCCACCACAGGGATGCAGGTCTCCCTGCCTCTGCGGGAGTCCTCACTGGCATTTTCTTAGTTACTTGACTTGCAGTTATTTTTATCTCATTGAACTTTATTTTCTTTCTTTTTTCCAGTCGTGAGATGGCAACATCATCTTCAGAGCATTCTTAGAAGATTTTATTAAATCAATATTTGAAGGGATTATAACATTTGGCAATTGTAAGGTACTCACTAAATCTTAGGTATCATTTTACCAGACTGGTCTCTAAGATTTGCATGTACTAAGTATATTTTTGTCAATACATCACTAGCTTAGCCTAGGTCCTTATTATTTTATCCCCATACAATTGTAATGACCTCAGAACAGATGAGATCTATATTCTTGTTTCATCTAGACAAATGAATGCTCCAAAAAAACCATCACAAGGCATTGATCTCTGATATCCTGGGCACCACACCAAGCATTGTAGAGACATTATCTAGAACCTTTGAAACACTTTCCTAAGTCAAGGTGACTATTATTTTCCCATGACAGATGAGGCCTGAGAGAAGGAACTTATCCAAGATCATATAGCTAGGAAGTGGCAGTCAGTATCAAGATAAGAAACCCAATGATTTTCTTTTCTTTCCACCATAATTCACTCTTTCATGACATACAATTCAATGTCATTACCCTGCTTAGAAACTCAAGTAAATAAACAAATGGACCAAGGACAACTTGCAGGAATTGGTTCTTGTCACATGGATTTCAGGGATCTAACTCAGTCTTGGAGATAAGTGCCATCCTTCACTAAACCATCTCACGGACCCTTGTTCCATTTTTGAGACAAGATCTCATGCAGTCTAGGCTAACCTCAAACTCATTATGCAGCAAAGCTGCCTTTGGAATCTGGATCTTCCTGCCTCCATCTCCAAAAGGGCTAGGATTACAGGAATATGTCACGATAACCAGCTCAGAGCTTTTAGAAAACATTTTAATATAATAATTTAGTTCCAAATTCATTTTATAACCACATTTTTGGTATTTTCCAGCTTAAACCCTCTGTTGTAGTTAAGTTAAACTATTCACCACCCAGACGGACCATAGCAGACTCCCATCTCCAAGCCTTTGTTTATAGCATCTGCTCCGCTGGAATATCCCCTCCTACTGCTTTATAGCTACTTGTCTAAATTACACCTAGATCACAGCACAAACCCTCCTGCCTAGCAGCCAACCTGGCAGTCAAGACCTAAAATAAGCCTGAGTTTTTACTCAGCTCTCAAGTGAACTATGTAGCCACCTGTTTTCACAGGTGCTGGTCCAAACACACGAATCCTGCACTTTTACAAGTGACAGAGTCTTACCCACCACAGTAGTGGTAGACACAGCATCTACATCTCTGTGCCTGTAGTCCTGATGCCCATAAGATGATGTGAGAAAGGACAGGTGAACTGATACACTCACCTGCTGCTCCTGCCACCATTGCCTTGCTTACTCCACCAGCACAGACCCTAAGCCTTTGGAAACTTACGACCAATTTAAATTCTGTCTAAGTTGCCTTGGTCACAGTGTTTTATCACAGCGGTTTTTTTTTAAAAAAAAAAAAAGGTAGCTAAGACACTGGATATGCTTATTGTTATGACATATGGGACAAATAATACCCTGTCAATAGCAGGCAACTTGGCCTATATTAATGTGTAATCTATGGTCAAGAATTTTGTCTGTGCTAGAGTTCAATTCAAAGCCAAAGCCATTTCTCAAAAAAAAAAAAAAAACCAAAAAACCAAATACCTACAAAAGATGGTATAGTTATCTTCCAGAATCCTAAAGACATTCACTGTGGCTCATTCAAAGGGGGCTTTCCAAGGCTCCTAGCAGCATCTATATGTACCAGATATGGTGGGATCCTTGGGAGTGCTGGGTCACATGACCCTGCAGTGGAGCACATTGAATAGAAGACTGGATACAAGACTGATGGTCTTTGAGCAATTTGGTAGGAGAAGTAGAATAACGCTCACCAGCACGGTATCAGCAGCCTCCAGAATCAAGATGCTACTAGCCATTTGACCTAGTTCTTAGTGGGAAGGAGAGCCCAGATACTGAAACCTATTTATATCCTGTTAAAAAAAAAAAGAAAGGAAGAAAGAAAAGAAGAAAGAAAGAATTTTGACATGAACTATACAGCTAGACTCATGGGAATTTTGCCTGGGTGGTAGTCTTGACTTTTTGCTCAATTTATTTTCCTTCCTCTAGCACACACATCACCACTCATTATTATCACCATTAGAGAAAGCTCAATATTGTTTATTATATGAGTTTAAATTTTTTATATTGCATGTCCCTCCCATTATAGAATTCTCTGGAATAGCTTCACGCCTCTAAAAGTCCTTGGTGATTTGTCCAGTCACATCTCCCTTCCCCCCACATTTACAGAATGTCCCTTAGCAGTCCAAAGTGTGCAACCTTTTCTGGCTGCCTTCTTTCGGTTGGTAAACTATGCTTACGTTCCCTCCATGTCATGTCATGGCTCAATGGCTCACTTCTTCTTGGTCGTGAATGATATTCCACTGTGCAAATTCAGTTACATGCTTACTGAAGCACCACTCGGTGCTTCCACGTTTTGGCAATTTTTAATGGAGCTGCCTGTGCAAGTTTTTGGGTGAATTCATGTTTTCAGCTTCTTTGAGCAAACACCAAGGGTGTCCAGTTGTTAGAGCATGTGTTGAACTTTGTGAGGGAGAGATAGAGGCAGAGACACAGAAAGCAAACAGTGTCTTTCAATGTTGCTGAATCGTTTTCATGTGCACAAGCAATGAATGAGAGTTGCCATTTTTTTCTTATTAATTTATCTTGCCAACATTTGATGCTGTCAGTCTTTTGGTTTTTGACCATTCTATCAGGGGATAGAGTGTTTGCACTGTTTAAGGACCAATATTGACTATAAACAAGCTCCCACCCTCAATAGACCAGATTTTATGTTGGTCATTCTTCCATTAAATGGAGGAGTAATTTTTTCCAACCTCTTATTTTCCTTTTCAAAGTTGTATGAAAAGAACGAGTGACAAAAACAAATAGGTTAAATCAAGGACAATCTTTCCTTTCAGCAAATAAATTTACCCCATTGTTGAGAGAAAGCTTCATGGTCCACATTGTTGACCTACATTTGTGTAAGAGTGGATGGACCCATCATATATTAGGCAGACCTGGATGTAGCCTTTCTTTCCCCCTTCTTCTTTCTTCTCTTTATTTTTTAGAACAGAGGAGGAAGAAGATGATAGATTTTTATATTATTTATTTGGTTGGTTAGCTTTTGGTTTTTGGAGACAGGGTTTCTCTGTGTTGTCCTGAAACTTTCTCTGTAGACCAAACTGGCCTCGAACTCAGAGATCCACCTGCCTCTGCCTCCCAAGTTCTGGGATTAAAGGCGTGTGCCACCACACCTGGCTGGAATAGAATTTCAGTATAATTACAAGTTCAGTTTCTTTAGTCATTATAGATGCAGCTGGTTTCTGTTTCTTTTTGATTCATTTAAGCAAAACTATACTTTCCTGGGAAAGTAACCATTTTTATCCATATGTACATTTATTAATATAAAATTCACATTACTCTTATTTTAATATCTGCTTTGTCTTAGTTTACTGTCTATCTCGTATTTATTATGTACTACGTCTCTCTCCTTTTTAATTTTTAAAATTTTGCCCAAAATGTATCTTTTTTTAAAATCAAATGTGAAATATTTAAATGAAAAATGAAACTCATCCCCGAGCAGCTTTCCCTAAGCTGCCCTGACGTCTATCACTCCCCACCTGTGTGGAAGTGAGCTCGTGATCTGCGCTCGAAGCCTTTGACCCTCAGTCGGTGACTGAGCAGCTGTGAATCATCAAGTAGTCTACATACAGGGAACTGGGGCCTTTTTCTACCTCGCAGACTAAGTGACATAGAAATTTGGGGGAGGAACATGTCTGCTTCTCTCTACTGTGCTGCTCTGTGCTCCACAAGTGGAGGATGAGCGGCAAGAACCACTGTGCCTGCTCGGCTCTTACGCCACTCACTTTGATTTTGCCTTCACATCTATGACTTTTTCTCTCGTAAGCTCTGAGTCTGAAGGAGATCAGAGGAGGTTTTTTTTTGTTTGTTTTTTTGGTTTTTTTGTTTTTTGGCTCTGTTGGACTCCAACATTTTTGTTCTTAATTCCATTAATTTGTGCTCTTATATTATGGTTTCCTACTCTTTTTTTTTTTTTATAGGTTACTTCATGTTCCTTTCAGCTGCATTAAATTGCCATGCTGTTCCTTTTGGGTTTTAAATTTTACTGATTTTGTTTAATTTGAAATAATTATACTTGTCATTATAATTTATAAATGAATTATAGGTCTACTTTTTAAGATTAAAAAGTTACTTTTGTACAATAACACATCATGAGGATGTTCTTTTTGATGGCTATAAAAACAATCCAAAGACTAATTCCGTTCTCAAAGGGGAAAGATCTTTATATGAGATGAGAACTCCCTGGGCGTGGTGGTGCACACTTTTAGTCCCAACACTAGGGAGGCAGAGGTAAGTGGAAGTCTGGGAGTTTGAGGCCAACCTGTCCCAAAAACAAACCAACAAACCAACAAAAATGTTGAGCATTTCAGAAGGAATCAAGAGAACACCTTGGACTCTGCTGTTAGCACAGTAACCCAACACAATTCAAAGAGGTGTCAGGTGACCCAGTATCTTTCATTAACTTTCCCCTTTACATCAAATGACTTCTGCAATTTGTATGTACTTACTTGATTACCTTTTAAGTGGCCTTTGTCTTTTGTGATATTTCTAATGTGACAGTTTTGAATTACATTCAACCATTCTTCTCTCTTAAAGTTAGGATTTTATAGAATACTGAAAACAAAATGGTGCTAAAGAGAATGCCTTCCTTGCCCGTTGTCTGAAAACAAAACTTGCACTCCATTTTCCCGGCAGTGGTTCCCTTACCTCCTTTCCCACCGTGATGGCCGACGGTATAAATCTGCATCTCAAGTGGTCCCTGTCTTTCCAAGAAGCTTCAAGAGATCTGTGCTCAGGAAAGGTTTCCTATAACAGTAGCACTCCCAAGCAGCATGAAAACCAGCTCTTGGTTGTTGCTGCTGATCATAAGCAGGGGGGACTACATTGTTCACACCATTGTTCTCTGTCCAGCTGATACTGGCACATCAATTCTCATCGCTCCGTCCTAGCCTTCCTAGAGATCTTCACTTTCTTAATCAACAAGACAGCCAATGATGCTCAGCCAAGCCACTTTATTTAAGGACTCTGTGTGTGCGCTCGTGTGCACTTAACATACCCGATCCGTCAGCCTGCCTAAGGTTAGACCATGGTATCATTCCATATCCTTTTTATAGCTTTCTGATTATATTATATATATCTTTAACATTTTGGATCAAGAACCAAAAATGATTTTTCATTGCAATTAGTCCACAGGCCTCCTATTTTTTTTTTTAGTTTATAGATTCCCTTTGTTATTCTTTTTAAAAAGTTTTTTTTTTAAGTAACTAAGAACCTACTTTGTTCTGTAGAATTTTCTGCAATCTAAAGTTTGTTGGGTATCCCAAAATATTTATAGGCCTGTATGCTTCCTGTGTATTGCAATTGATTCAGAGCTTCCAAGGTGTTTGCTTTTGTTTTGTGTTATGCAAGACTCCTTCACAGCATGTGTTGTGTTCCTCTGAGGAAGGGCCTAATGTTTTATTGTTGCTCTCTTTGATATAAGTAGCTACTGATAACCATGGTCTAGACCTATTTTTTCCTTAAGGTATGAAGATGTGTAGTTGGATTTTTCTTTGGGCCTCCAGCTCACGCACACAAAAAAAAGACAAGGAGACTTATTATTAATTATGAAAACTCGACCTTAGCTTAGTCTGATTCCTAACTAGTTCTTTCATGAGGCTCTTTACGTCAGCTCCATACTTGTTGGGCTGAAATTATCTCAGGGCCTGTACCTTGAGGCCTATAGGACAGAGAAAAGCCTGGCTCAAGTTTGAGTGAGGATGAGACTGCAAAAACTAGGTAGACGCCCCTCCAGCCAGGAGGTGGGTTTGGCTGCCTCTCATTGGCTGGAGGTACCCCCACATCACAGGAAGTCACTTAGCATATATAAGATGATGCTCACAGTAATAAACTGAGTTCCTGCTTTGACTTGACTCCTTATCTCGTCTGATTGTTCTGCATCATGGGGCTGCAGGATGGACGGATAGTGCACTCACCTTTCCCGGCGGAATAAGGAGGCTCAAGGAAGCCTAGCACATACTGTCTATCCTGCTTCCTGCATGTCTGTCAGGCAATTCTGCCTTTCTTCTTCCCAGAGTCCTCTCTGTCTCCAGAAGTCCTGGCTAGCCTCTTCCTTCCTAGCTATTGGATATTCAGCTCTTTATTAAAACCAAAGATCCATCTTCCCATTGTAAACAAATATTCTGTAACAGGATATTCTATGCTTCCCTTTCCAATTATTAACTAAATACATGTAGAAATATTTTTTGAAATAGAGTCTCACATAACCCAGGATAGTTTGAAACCATAGCTAACTTCCTATCTTTCTACCTTCACCTCCCAAGTGCTGGGATGACAGGTGTGCACCACCACACTGGTTTATGCAATGCTGAGGATTGAATCAGGTTTTGAACATTCTAGATAAGTGGTCTTCCTATCAACTGGACTAAGTTTTCAGACCCAACGTTTGTATAAATACTCTTGAAAAAGCTTTTGGTTATCTTAAGTAGCAGTTCACACAGTCTTAAAATAATGTATGTAGTCAGTGCTATGCCTTCCATCACATTAAGGCATCTTCCAAGACCATTTCTCAGCATTTTTATAGTAAAAGTGCAAAGTCCTAAATTTTACAGATTTAAATTATTTTAACCAACTTCAGTTATCGTTCTTAAAATAAATGTCTGACAATTCTCACAATGATTGTCCCATCCTTGATTCATGGGATCTTATTGAGGTTGGCTTCTGAGTTTTCTTGATATGATCTTTGTAGTCTTTGAGAATTCTTTGCTGTCTATACAACAAAATATTTCAGGTTTTCTTTGGGTCTCTCCTGGGCAGATCCAGAATTATTCATGCCTCTAAAAATGTCTAGTTTACCTTAATGCAAGCTGTTGTTTTGCATAAAATTGTAAGTAGCACTTCTGGAGAAGGGATTTGGACATCATTTCTGAGTGTCCAGGACATGCTTGAGTGTCCCGAGTCTTTTTTACTTCTCATCCTGTTGCTCTGGTGTTGTTGGTGGTCATGCTAGAACTTCTCATCTGTTAACACTGTTTCTTATCTTCATTCTCATGTTTTAAGTCTCTTGCTTTCTCTGCACTACATTATAAGTAATTTCCTTAGCTCTGTATTCCAGTTTATTCGCTGCCTTTCAGCTCTATCTGATTCCTGTCACTGTTTGTGTCTTCAGCCTCATTAACTCTGACAGTTTTGTTGTTGTTCATTTGGCTAATTTCCTATTCAGCCTGACCCTTTCATAGTTGGTTATCCTCAATCGCAACTTTTCATTCTCCCATGTCCTAATAATTTTCAAGGTGTATTTGTAACTTCCAGCAGATAATTAGATGACCAGAAACGTGTCTCATCCTGCCATGTGTGCTTAAGTAAATGTCCATCTTGGATGTGTACCTGACATTCAGTGTGAAATTTGACCACCAAACTCATTTCAGGTTTTATTGCCCAATCTGGGGCTGCTCAAATCATGGGGGCTGTGTAAAGTTGAAACCTATGAGAAGGTATTTCTGGGGTTACAAATTCTCAGGGGAGATTTTTTTCCTCCTAGCAATGCTTACATTAAAATCAAAGTTTCTGATTTATTGTTCTATGCTGGCAGGAAGATGACCATT
Source organism: Dicrostonyx torquatus (assembly GCA_028555095.1). Classification (NCBI taxonomy): domain Eukaryota; kingdom Metazoa; phylum Chordata; class Mammalia; order Rodentia; family Cricetidae; genus Dicrostonyx; species Dicrostonyx torquatus. The sequence continues at coordinate 9,814,361 of JAQHUG010000021.1, read as the reverse complement.
TGGTAGGGGTCATGGCCTTGTGTAAAGATTTCATCTTCAAGTTCCCCATTAGCAGGAGCCCAAAGTCATTAAAAGCAAGACTTTAAATGTCAGAACCTCTAGACCATCTAGCTTTCTTGGGGACTGTGCGATTATCACTCTAGTTGCCAATATTCTCTTTATTTTAGGCCATTGATAGTTCCTCATACAAATATATTTGGTTTTTTTTTACATGCACCATCTCTATAAAAGAATGATTTGCATTTTATAAAGGAATAAATAAAGGATGGACATAATGTTTTTTTTTTCAACAAACCTGCTTCAGTTTATGACATACCAGCTCCCTGCTCCCACAGACACAGCCCCCGATGGACACCTTCTTTTCCTGCCGTGGCTCTTGTGGTTTATGGCCACAGAACTTTCAGTCATCAGCACTTCAGCATTCTGACACTAGAACAATGGTGGCTTCTTCCCTGTTTTCAGAAAATGCTTAGTTGTAGAACATGAGTTTTCTGTTAAAAATTTTTCCCAGTAATGTTTTTAAGTTAATGTTTTAGGTTAGCATACAAAGGAATGGGTTTCATCATGCCATCTTCATAAGTATGTGTCATTTTCTCTGTTCCCCTGCCCAATGGCCCTACTCCAGCTGGTCCCTTGTCTTCTTCCAGTGTCCTCACTCATGCTTCTTGTTAATCTACTCCATTACCTCTTATTCTTCTCCCTCCCTGTCACTATCCCCGTCTAGTTACAACAGCTACAAATGCACACACATGTAAACACAACACACATGCACAGACACACACACACACACACACGGAGGTGTTTTTTTTTTCTAAACAGGGTTTCTCTGTGTAGCTTTGGAGCATTTCCTGGAACTTGTTCTGTAGACCAGGCTCGCCTCAAGTTCACAGAGATCCACCTGCCTCTGCCTCCAGAGTGCTGGGATTAAAGGCATGTGCCACCAACACCTGGCTACACACAGAGTTTTAAATCGAGTTTCTGCATATGAGAAAAATATTCAGAATTTGTCTTTCTGAAATATTATTTTTCTAAAGATAGGACCTCATTACATAGCCCTGGCTGACATGAAACTCTCTATGTAGACCACATAGGTCCACCTGCCTGTGCCTCCTGAGGGCTTAAAGACATGTGTCATCATGCCTGACTGCAATGACTTTTAAGAGTTATGATCTCATGATTGCAGGAAAATGAATAATTAGTAAGAAACATTGGTAACTGAAAAACATGTATGCATGACTATCTCCAGATAAAGGTGGAAGTCACAAAATAATCCCACATCAGTTCAGAATTATGAATAATAAAGGGTTATTTATTTAGGGATAGACCCACAGATCACAATCCTCTGCTGGAACAGGGAACAGCAACCAAATCCCACAGCCAGATATATGAGCCAGAAATAAGAGAACGAGCACATGCTTTACAGCTGCATTTACAGTACAATAGACCATATCCAAGTGAACTGATATCTTAAAGGCTATTGGCTGAAGGAGCAGAATGTGTTCCCATAGCACCTTCCCCTTTTGTTTAAATAAGAGAGTTCCAAACCCAATACAAAACTATATACTCTAAGAACAGATACCAAGTATAAAATTAGAATTACAACCAACATATTAAGCAAGAAACATATGCTAAATATTTTAATAAACATTCTATCCTAAGGAGTCTAAGTCTTGTATTGAAATGGCTTGCCTAGATCATAAGAGTGTGGTAACTACGACTATCTAATATTCAACCCCATTGAAGGCCTGAGAAGGGAGATAGTATTACTTGAGTAGGCAGGAAATGCAATCAAACATCTTCCAGAGCAGATAATATATAGCAGAGACAATTAGCTACCTGAGCAATCACCCAAAGTCCCATTTGCAACGTTGAAGCAACCAACTGGCTAAGGCCTAGCATAACTGACAGACTATTTTCAGAGGCAGGAAATTTTTCAGAAATGTCTTACCCTGTCTTGGCAAGATTTGACAGTCTTCTTCCTTGTGTCCTGCTTATCCATTTCCGGATATCATGTACTTTGTCAGCGGTTAAAGTATGGGCAGTTCCTTGCCCAAAGTCCAGTTGTGCCAAGAAAAAACAAACTCTGAGTGGAGTGTCTTCACTGCTTAACATTCTCTCAGGAATAGATTGGTGCTGTCAGGAGCAATCATATCTCATGTCAACAGAACCCTAAGTTATTTAAATGCCATGTTCTACAGATCCTTGAAGTGGTTGAAGATTACCTATCTAGACAGAATACAATCTCTATGTATCTAAAAACCTAATTGATCTGACCGTATGTACAACAAACATGAATAACTATTGACCTATAGTATTTGATACCTTAAAAACTAAGACTTCATGTCAGAATATTAAATAATCTGTAAACAAATGTGTAACAAGTGAGGACAATGACCTCAAAATGTAAACCATGTATAAGTATTTTGATCAGAAGTAGGAGTAATATATAATGCAATATGAAAATATATCCTAAAAGTTGTATCAATATACAAAATGTCCTAAACAGAGGTAGAAACATGCATGTATACAATCTGACAGAATAACTTTACATAGGTATACAAATATTGTAAACAGAAATAACAAATATAATTTTATCAATATACAATATATACAAAAACTACACCAATGTATTCATTAATATAGCTGACAAGTATTCACTCTATTGCCCACTATTATCAGCCTCTTTTTTTAAAAGACAAACATAGTTTTTACCCCAATCCTCTGTCTAATACAAGTAATAATCAACAACCCCTAAATGGTGTTCCCAACCCTGAGGACAAACTTTTTTGTGATGGGGGCATCGTCCTCTAGAATTGCTTCCTGCTGTCATGGGTGCAATGTTCTCTTAATGGAATCCTGCAAAAATAAAGTGATGATTAAGTTTCAAAATTACTGTCTGGCATAGTTGCAAACAATTTCTGAGCAGTTGATAGGGTTTCTTTTTCAAAGTTCTTATTTGGAGTTCTGGCCAGAACATCATGAGACAGTGCACCATTTCAGCAGCTGGTACCCAAAAATCCAATCTTATAGAAGAGCTATCAGCATCACGATTTCATCTAAACCAGGTGGAGTTGTTGTTGTGTGGCCCCCATATTCTTCCTAGAAACTTCAAAGATTACTGCAGGAAAAAGATCTGTAGGAACATCTGTTATTCATGGTGGAAAATTTAAACATCATTAATATAAACATACATTCAATGAAGAATACAGATATAGACAAAATAGACATGGAGAAAATGAAAATTTTCCTAAAGCCTTCCTTCTGTCCCATACCAGATGGCTCCCAATGTGAGACAGAACTCTGAATGTTCCTTTTAACAACAGGCTTAGATTTAGAGAAGTACAGAGCCATTGTCCAACTCCAAAACCAGCTCCATAAAGATATATCTATAGATATAGATATACATGACGTGCCCTCTTTTCCTTGACAATACAGAGAACTGCACAAAATTCTCTAATAAAATCTTTGTTTCCAGAGATAAACGTACAGAATAACCTAAGCATTCTAATGTCTTTAAGATATATTCAAGCTCTTGAATTCCAACAGTCTCCACCCAACTCCACTGATACTTAAAGTCACACAAGGAAGAAATTGGAAATGTCATTATTAGATGATATTCTACAAAGGGTACTGACATTTTCAGGTGTTCTGGCCCACGAGAAATGCAAGAGATATTCCAAAAGAGTTTTTGCAGCATTTACTGTCCACCGCATGTGTGTGCAGACAAGTTTTATGTCAGCTTGTCACAACTAGAGTTATTTGGGAAGAGGGAACCTCAACTGACAAATGACCCCACCAGACTGACCTATGGGTAAGTGAGTAGGGCCATTTTCTTCATTAATGACTGATGTGGGAGGGCCCACCTCACTGAGGATGCCATCTGTGGACTAGTGGTTGTGTGTACTATAAGAGGTCAGGCCAGTAAGCATCCCTACTCTAGAACTTCTGCATCTGCTCCTGTCTCCATGTTACAGCCCAGTCTGAGTTCCTGCCCTGACTTCCCTCAGTGGTGGACCATGATATGGAAGTGTAAGCCAAATAAACCTTTTTCTCTCCAAGTTGCTTTGCTCATGCTGTTTTTATCACAGCAATAGAGACCCTAACTAAGGCAGTATGATATCACAAACAAGACTTCCTGAATTCTGAATCAGGCAGTGGGTCGGAAATTTGTGCTGTAACAAAGCTTCAGGTGGTTCTCAAACCTGATCAAACCTGAGAACCACTTGCTATAAAAATAAAGTCAGGAGACTGGCACTGGATTCGAGAGCAATATTTGGAAGGGAGAGCAAAGGCAGTTTTGAGGCATCATCCCTGCCCTGTTTGTTGTTTGCTTGCATATATATAATTTATATAAATTATACAATAATTTATACATAAATATGTAATGATATTATATATTAATGCGTATATAATATATTATTATATATACTAATATATATTAAATGACAATGATGATAGGACAGCAATTAACTGCTCAGTCCTCAAATTTAAATGCGATCACAAGCTCTGGTAATCATTTCAGTAGCAGGGACTGATTTTATGCTGAAAATCTTTGGAGAAGATTCGTTGATATTTATATGATGTAGAGACCTGTGAAATAGAATGAAAACATCACTATTTGTGTGAAGGTGCTCTGAATCCATGGAGCACTTTGCAAATTCCGTTGGAGTAGGATTGTTGAAAATTTTGGCAAGTGAAGCCAAAGAGAATGAAGAAGCAAAAAAGAGTATGGGAATCAGAACAGAGGACTTCATCCATCCATCCATCCATCCATCCATCCATCCATCCATCCATCCATGAATTCATTGCTAGTAGAGGAAAGATACTTTTGTTTGCACAAATGAGTGTCTAACTCCTAAATCTAGAGAAGCATTCTTGAAGCAAAAGAGCCCAGTTTCACGATCCCACTCAACAGAGGAAACTTTCCTAGATTGGGGAGAAGGCGTGACTAGGGAAAGATGTAATTTCAAGACAACATCCTTGGAAACGTAAGTTCTCCGGCTGCAAAATGATGGGTGAGTAAAGATAGTTTGGGCTAGTCTAGAGAATGAGGGACTGGGAAGGAAACACTGTTGAGGAAGAGGGCACAGAGGTTCTGTATAGGGAAGCGGCATGGTGTGTTTGGACCACTGTAAGCAAGGAGTGGCTACGCTGGGAACATAGGGCTGAGAATGAGGCAGGACACTGTGCGGTGCACAGTAGAGTCAGATCAACTTTCAGAGATACGTTAGAAATTAAGTTCAAGCCTAGAGCCAGATTGTAATGAGTTTAAGCATAAACAATTTTTGTTTTCTCACACAGAAGTCTGAAGTGGCAAACCCTTCCTTCACCATCAAGATAAATTTGCCTAGCGCTGGCTTAGTATGGACCTTTGAACAAAGTCTTTGAACAAAGAAGCTATCTTGGGCTTCCCCTTAAGGACTATTGTCTTTGGAATCTAGCCCTTCTTCTAATTCAATAATTAACTACCTAGGTAGTTCATTGTTTTGTTTGGGACTATACTGAAGCATGGTTAGATGTAGCCCTGTTGGAATTTTTAAACTGCCCTGTCCCCTGAAGGTTCTATGTGTTCATATGCATACAACCACACTGGCTGAGAGTGACAGCTTGGTAGAAAGAGCCGAGATGCTGGGATCAGGCCAATCTGCACTCCGATCTGTCTGAAATTGCTGGTTGTGTGACTCTAGGCAGGAACCCAATTTCTCTGTGCCTCTGACACCGCCACTGTCAAAGAAAGCTCACAGTAATGAGGTAAGGACACTGAGAAACATCGAAGTACAGTTCCTGGCAAAGTAGGCACACATGGAACCTTCCCTGGCTGACTGGCATGCGTTATTAGCATGTGTGCCTTACTGCCTTCCTGAGCGAGGCTCAGTCTGTCCTCTCTAGCCTGCAGCTTCCTTTGTACTTCTGTTGACTTTGTCATCCCAGGGGGTTCTCTTTCATCTTCACTCAGGCGAGGATGATGATCACATCCAAGGTCACAGTCCAGCTAAGCGGGACTCAGCACGGTAACTTCCTCAACCATGGGGAGCATAGACTAGAATCCATCTGAAACATTTTTGGCAGATGCCACCTCCATGTCCAACTACATTCACACAGAATATAGGTTAACTTTGGAATAGGAGCTTTTGAAATGGATCCTCTTGTTCCCCCCCCATTCCTCACAGACACAGACACAGACACACACACACAGACTCACACACAGACACACAGGCACACACACACCACATGCGAACGAGACAGGAGCCGTACTTAGTGCTTGAGATTTCTACCAGGACCCATCAACCCTGAAACCATAGACACAAGACTAAAGGACACCCGGATCTCCCTTGGTAAATCATATGTGGACCAAAGCCATTTCCAGGAGTACAGACCCTCTCTTCCCATGCCAAAGTTAACTAGGTTATTCCATGAGCCAGTCCACTCTCTCACAGGATGCTATGAGGCAAACAGCCCTGATTTCTCTGATATCAACTGTGCCTACCTCTTTACCCCAGAGCCACCTCAGATATGGGACACCTGATGTTGGCATGGGGTCCATCGCACAGTCCACCATGGCTCAGAGGTCTCAGCACTCACTCTGCCTTAGAATTTTCAGCAACAAAGCCCCTTAGGTTCACCACCTGGGGTTTTGCCAGCTCTTGGGACTCAATTAGGTGACAGCAATAATGAATGGCCTTGACACCAGAGTCTCTTCCCAGGCACCGAAGCAGATTCCTTCCTTTTCCTTCAGCCCCAGTTCCCTCCTCTTCCCTGCATAGAGACTGGGCATAGACAGGAGCGTCTCAGTCACTACAAACCAGGTACTCATCAGCAAACACCTTAAAATAACTCGACAGCAAAAGACCTTCACTACCTGGAACACATCCAGGCAAGCTCTTGAGTCTGAGATGCTATTTCATCATCGGCGTTCAAACAATTGCTTTCCTTATTCCTGAGAATACCTGTAGATAACTCGGAGCTCCTAGTGTGTGGCAGGCTCTGCCCTGAGGCTTACTCTCATTGTCCCTTTTAGCAAGCAGCTCATGAAGTCAGCTGTGATCCGTCTTGCTGTCAGGCCCCTCCACACACATGTTGCTAGCCTGTCATCAGGCCCCCTCTCTATGAAATACAGAGGAGATTAAAACTTGTTTGCTGCCAGCTTCTCAGTTGGGCCTTCACTACCAGATGGGTGTCTCATAGATGGTACGGTCAGTCCGGTTCTCAGCAAGGACTCAGTTGTGCCCTTATCTACTTTCTGGGTTCATGACAATGTCAAACCCCGGGGCAAAGAAAGCACACGATCATTATGGTGAAGATCAAGCCCTTATGAAGAAATCAATTACATTTAAGCACCAAAACCATAAATTCTTCTGCTTCCAGAAAAGGGGAAGGCCAGAAGAGGCTCCTGAGACGAGAGCTGGCCTTCAAAGAATGAGGTCGGCGGTAACAGTGGAAAGGGAGAGAGGAGGGACTGGCGGGGTGGGAGGAAAGCAGCAGAGAGAGAACTTACAGAGCTGCAACAATGTAATACAATTCTGTACTTTCTCATCACTGCCACATCTTAGAAGCCTTGGGGAGTCTCTTTATTCAAAAGCAATGTTTCTTAACACACAGATTTTTCTTCAGGATACAAGAGGGAGGCAAAAGATTCACATGGGGCAAGTCTGGGGACACACAGGAATGGCCTGTCCTGCTGCAGAATTGACGCTGTCCTTCGTCTCTCATTTCCCATGCCCAGTGCCTGTCTCTGAATTTAGCTTTTGGAAACCTAGTGCCTGAAAGCCTTGCTCCTGGTTAATATGCTAGGGCCTTCTATCCTGATAGAAATTGCGGGAGGCAAGAGCTAACCTTTGGCACCTTTATGTCCTCTGACTTTCACCAAAGTGGTGTCAGCAGCCGGTGGCACTATCTCATGCAGACCTCAAGTAGCCAGACACTAGCTTCACAAATGGCCCAGCTCTTATTTAGGCCTATAAAGTCTGGCTCATCCGTCCTTGGCAGTGTTGAAGCCTCTAGAAGGGCCTAGGCATTGGGATTCCTCAACTCTTGACTGTAGCCAATGCTACAGCTCCTAAGCCTGAAACATCTGAGACCCTTGGCTCTAAAGACATGACAACTCTCCAAAACTCTTCTAGTGACTAGGGACTACCTGAGATGATTCGTCTTCATCATCTCTTGACTGGGTTACTAGTCACCCAGGAGTCTGAGGCACAACTCTGGGTGTAATTGTGAGTGCATACAGACAGAATTAACCGAGGGGGCAGGGAAGGTTCATCACAAATGTGGGTGGCACCATGAGAAATAAGGTATAAATAAGAAAAAAGGAATAAAATGGAGTAAGGAAGCCAGGCACATTCTTTCATTCAGGACACCCAGCTTCCTGACGGAGGGTCGGCTGTGACCAGCTGCCTTGTCACCATTCACTGTACTCCCCAAATTGTGAGCCAAAATAAACCCTCCCTTCCAATTGCCTTTGTCAGGCATTTTTGACACGGTGACACAGAAAGTAATTGATCCAGCCTGTGAAGTGTTCACACCAATTGCGGCACACTTGTCCTACAAATTAAAGTTGGTGTCTGGAAGAGTCATACGGTAGTCACGGCAGCTGCCCTGCCAGGCCCCCAGGGGAAGTGGCCCACACGGAAATGGCTGCAGAGGCAACCAAAGTTCAGCAAGATTGGCAACGGCGAGAAGTCCAGGACAAACTCTTAGCAACAGTCTTGTCTAGGGGCTGCAGCTTCAGGAGAGGCATCAAGCAGCTGCGATCCTTGTGTAGCTTCCTCAAGGCACACATGGAGGGGTCAACACAGCAAGTGTTGACATACAGGCGCTGCTAGTGTTTGGTCTCAGTCTTTTTGCTCCATGCAGCAAGTGTAGCAAAGTGTGTGTGTGGGGGGGGAGTCTAACAGTTGCCAATTGAAAGTCAAATTGTTCCACCTTCACCCCCAGCAGCTTGGCGTACTTAAAATAAAATAAATATCAGAAGGAACACTTTCAATTAGAACTTATCATTACCACTAATATCGACCTAAACTGGGCTTTAGCGACGCTCAACACCTACCCAGGGCCCATGGCAAGCTAAGTTTCCCTCTTCTGTCTCTGTTTTATGAGTAGAATAATCCAACCAGAGCTAGCAGCATGGCTGCCATTCCCTAGCTGTGTGTAGACTTGGAGGGGAAAGGTGCCAAGCAGACTAATGACACATACTTGGAGGTCACAGGGACATGGCTGGAGTCCCACAGTGGTAGTGATGAGTAGTGTGACTTCAGGTAAACTGGATGATTTTCCTAGACTTGAAAGAGGGTGGGAAAGGCTAATAGGCCATCTTCCTTATAGAAAATGACACACACACACACACACACACACACACACACACACTATCCATCATACAAGGCATCCTAGACCAAGCCAATGCTAATAACATTTGCCTAGCTCTACACAAGCTCCTGAACAAAGCATTGAACTAGCCCTTCTGTGAACGTAGAGGGCATTGAGAGGCAGCGCCACTCTTCATTTTTTCCCTTCCCAAAACACTGAGTGTTTACATTGGTTTCTCTTGTATCGGGGCATTATATTTTGTCATAGGTTTTGTAAGCGCTCAGGAAGAATTGCTACATGTTCCTGTGTCTTTCTCAATCTCTGTGATACCAAACAAGCCACAAACACTGACAACCAATTGCTTTTTAGCTTCTCCCTTTCTCCTTCTCTTTTTCTCTTTCTTCTTCAGACAGCTCTACAGCTCTCACCAAAAATAATAAAAGTACTTCCTCAGAGGTTAAACAAGGCTCCATTGTCCTTAGGCACAGATAGCTGACCCTGAGTGCCCTTAGCTAAACCAATGAACACTGTTCTCTAAGTCCTGGCATGCTGGGCAGGTGTTTGAGCAGGTGTTCCGGCCTTGGGAAGGATGCTCACTGCAGCACACAACAGTTTGGTGTGTATAATTACACCACCACGAAAGTAAACCCTCCATGACTGTGCCACAGCTCTGTGGGGGTGGGGTGCGAAAATAAATATCTGAATGTTATCTTCTTTAGAATAAACTTAACAGGTCAGACTTCCACATCTGCCTCCTACAGGAAAAATGCTTTTAAATTCTTCCAGAGAAAAACAACAATAAAAAACAACAAAGAAACAAAAAACAAAAATAAAACAACAAACACACAAAAGCCCCAAAGAACCCAAACCTCAGATCAAGCTACTAAGTAAACAAGTGGCTGTGTCTCTGAGATGCACAGCTTCTCTTTTCCTTTGGCAGACTGAAGTGATGTCATCCTGGGCAAATGCAAAGCCTCCAGATCTTGTATCATAGAGCAAGAATTGCAGAATGTCAGCACTGAAGCACAGAGCATCCTGTATCCCACACCCGTTTTTCTGAGCTGTTAAGAAGCACAGTCTTGGAGAGTTGGAAGGACCAACTCTAAAATCAGCTGCCAGTGGATTAGGGCTGAAGTGGCTCTCCTTTTCCTTTTTAAAATGTACACAAAACACGTGTCCTCATCCATAGCTCTTACTCTCTTGGCAGTGTGGTAGCAATACCCCCATTTCTCAGATGGGATCAAGGCTGATCCAAAGTATCTTGCTTAGTTAACATCACCATGGTCAGTGCCTGAGCTGGACACCAATGGTCTAATCAATTCATTTCTGATCTTTAAAAAAATATTCTTCTATAATTCATGCACATATAGTGCATTCCAATCATATTTTTCTGTTATTCACTCTTATTTCCTCCCATCCCATTGAAGCTCCCTTTTTTCCCAAGTCTCCCTTCTGCTTCCATGTCTTTTTCTCCCAACTCCTAATTTCCAAATCCCATGGCTACTTCAGAACAGTTAAAGACAAACTTAACTCAGACAGGGATGGGGGAGTTCGCGTCAAGAAACCCTATTACTCCCTAATGTGATTTCTTTACTATTATTAAGAACTATCACCTTCTTTTATTATGAGAACACTGTAATGTAATCTAAGAACCCCCACTTTGTTCCCACATAAACCATTGTCTCTGTAATCATCACTCTGGAATGACAGGGAATTGGAATTCCTCATGCTGTATTTTCACCCAAATCCTTTTGCAGCCCTGCATTCACTTATTTGAGAATTCGCCTTGAACTCCTCTTTCTTGTTGGTGGACTCCACATCATAAACAGCTACTTTTACACCGTTTCTTTGGACTATAAAGACATTCTATCTCTAGGCCTTATTTTGTATCTTTCTTGTATAAATTTCATCCATATACAAAATTATTTAATAACAATAATGTTCCACATTTACAATTTCTCCTCTGGAAGGCTTTAGATAGAAGTCCCTCTTAGGTTGTGAGCTTTTCCTAATCAAAAACTTCCTGAGAGGCCTGTCTGGTAGAACTTTCCAGAATGATGAACATGCACTACAGCTGCACTGCTCCTACTGTAGCCATTCACAACGTGTGGTTACTGAGCACTTAGAATGTACAACCGAGGAACTGAATTTTTATCTCACATGAATGAATTTAAATGTAAACAGTCCTGTGTGGCTGTGTTCCTGTTGAACAGCCCAGATCCCCAGTAGTGGAAGATGCTTCTAAAGAATTCCTCAAGATTTTCAGTCAGTCAGGTGTACAGGCCAGGCTGGATGGAGCCTACGGCAGGGAAAGTCATCCCCAGATGAAGGGGTGTGTGTAGACTGGATGTGAGAAGCAGCATTGACAACACATGTGAAAAACACGTAGACCACACCCAATCATACTGTTGCCAGTGTTTAATATGTGATATAGTGCATAGAGACCTGAGTTTCTGACTCCTTTCCAAAAGCAAAGATTGTCTTCACTGGCTCAGCATTTAAGTTGGTGAATGGGGTTCTGTAGCAGAGTCCCCTGTCATCCTTTCGGGAAGTCCCTGCATGTTTTCCTATCCCCTTAAGGCTCATGTGAAAGCCTGAAAAAGTTGCTCACTACAGAAAGAAGAGAGAGAGAGAGAGAGAGAGAGAGAGAGAGAGAGAGAGAGAGGAGAAAAACAAACAAACACAAAGAAACAAACAAACCAAGTGGATTTCAACCTCATGCCCACTTAAGACTGGAAAGAAAAAACATTAAAACCACATAATGCTTTACATTAAAATAATATTTAACCATAATTTCACTGATGTAAATTTTGATATGTGTACTTTGTCTAAAATTCTGTAAGAAATAGAATTGTAGACAGAAGTTTCTGTCCCACCTGGTTCCTCAGTCATTCAGTCCCAAAGAAACACACAGAGGGTTTTATTAAGTATAAACTGTTTTGCCTATTAGCTCAGGCTTATTATTAACTAGCTCTTACAACTTAAATTAACCCATAATTTTTAATCTATGTTTAGTCATGTGACTTGGTACTTTTTCTCAGTAAGGCATTCTCATCTTGCTTCCTTTATTTCTAGATGACAACTGTTTCTCTGCCTTTCCTCTTCCCAGAATTCTCCTAGTCTGGTTGCCATGCTTATACTTCCTGTCTGGCTACTAGTCAATCAGCATTTTATTAAGGCAATACAAGTGACAAATCATTCTAGTGTACAAGAGCATTCTTCCACAACACAGAATCATATAAAGTTAAGGCAAAGCATTTGGACTTTGAAGTAGAACCCCAGATCTATTGCTTAGCTGTGGGGTCTTGCAAGATTTGCTTCTCTAAGCTTCAACTTGTTCCAAAAGGGAAACTAGAACTACTCCAGCTCAAAATTCTCCTAAGGGTTAAATGAGAGGATTGCAGTCTTTTATCAAAAACAAAAACAAAAAACAAAACCAAGCCCCAAGTGAAATCACCCAAGATGAGAATGTATTGTCACATGCACATCTTTCTGTAAAGAACCAAAGTAGAAAGTGAGTTTGAAATTTTGACATAAGACATTTGTAGACCTGTAAGGTTGTTTTTCCCTTGGAAAACTTTAGTGTATTTTCACTAGCTTAAGGCTTGAGGCTATCCAGCAAGCATTGCCATCACCTTTGCCCAGTTCTGCCAAATGTGTGACCTTTCGGGTCAAAGCTACCATTTGGTGACTGGGAGAAAGATGGTAGAAATGCAAATATGACGGCCAAGGGAAAGGCATACTATAGATCTTAAACTACCCAGATTTAGGTCAGAAAGCAAAATAATAGTGAGGAATATCTGTTTCTTTTTTCTTTTTCCATCTGTATGTCTTTAAACACTTCAAACAGGGACATTCTGGATAAAATCATTACTTTCTCCACAAAGGTTAACAGTGGCACACCAAGGCACAGCTCTGTCCTGTGAAAGATCTCTTTGTACTGAGACATTTGCTGGTGAACAGAACAGATCTTGGAAGGTCAACTTGAGGATAACATTTGGCCAGGGGCCATGATGTCATAGAAAATCTGCGTTTGGCCAAAGGCTCAAGGATCATTTTGGGAGATTTCTTTCTTTACTGTGTCTTATTTGTTGTAAGGGGAAGATGCTCAAACTCATTTGTAAAGTAAAATAAAATAGATCACAGAAGACACATGGTGTGACCATATTCTAGTAAATGAGTGGAGGATGAGCAGGAGATGTGTGAATTTGAGTTCTTTGTGTGTAGAATTTACAGGAAAGGAAATTTACTTTAATAAATTCATGTATTTGTGTGTCTGTGTGGAGATCAGAGGATGACTTGTGGGAATCAATTCTCCTTTTCCACCATGTGGGTTCCAGGCATTAAACTCAGGCTCTTAGTTTTGGCAGCAAGTTCCTTCACCTGCTGAGCAATCCTGCAGGCCAGGAAGAGGAATTTATTGGAAGGATGAGGACGTTTGTAGAAATGTCAGCTGTTGCTGTGTAACAGTTCCAAGCTTGGTACTTTGAAAAGAAGTCGGCTCATTTAGTTCAGTTACTATAGGCTTGTCCTCCTGCCTCTGAGGATATCTGCTGTCCACTGGGTGGTTCTACTGGTGAGGGGAGGCTGAAGTCTTGGGATCATCTTCCAAGTGTCCTCATCCTCTGGCAGCCTCTGCCTGTCTTATTCTTAGGATGTAGTCAAGACAACTGGAGGCATTTCAGGCTTCTTGATGGTGAGGCTTTAAGCTGGTACATCATACACCCCCCCCACACCTGCCTAATGGCCAAGTAAGCCAAGAAGTATCTGGTGCAAAGGAGAAGAATAGACGCCAGCTCTAGTAGGACTCTACCTCTCACAAATGGCGTGACGAATGGTGTGACGTCAGAAGCCTCTAATGGGACCGTTACCACAGTGATATTCTTCAGTAGAGTTAAAAGTAGGGGTGGGGAATAAATCCTCAGAAAGCTCTGCAAAGTCCTTCATGACTTGGTCCTGGAGACCTGCCTGCAGTGACGAGGCAATGAAGAAAGGACAGACACACAGGCATATGTACAGAAAAGCTGGGACTGGGTATGCCATGCACTCTGATGGACATACACTACAACTAATAGCAAATGAGAAATTCAATGTTTATTTTGAATATCTGAATCAAAGAGGTGAGGTTGTTGTATACAGATGAACAAGGGGGTGGCTTTAGGGTCCACAGCTGAACATGGGGGCAGGTTTAGCTAATCTGGGTAGGAGGTCTCTGTAGGGAGCAGTCTCAGGCTGCAGCCATCACTGAAGAGGAAGCTATGGGTGACAGTTTCTTCACACACCATCAACAGTTGGACCAGAGGAGGGCTTTGCCATCCTTCTGAATCTCACCTGGAAAGGCTTTGTCATTGCTGTGGGTTTGAGGCACTGGAGTCCTTGACATGGCTACACTCATGTCAGTAACACATTCACTCAGGATTTCCTACACTTCTTCCCATGGGCCTCCGTTTATAAATAAAAGTTACACACTGCTCTGGGCTTTCTTGATTCATTATTCCTACATCTTATTTGACACCTCCTCTTTGATTGGATGATATTCCAGCTCTAGAAGCCTTGTAGCTTCTCTGGAGGCCCATGGGAAGAGAGGCTTTTCTTCTGCTCCCCCCCCCCTGACATCTCTTCGGAAGATGCTGAGGTGATGGTTGCTGGTAGATGAGAGAACTAACAGATGCTCCCATTCCCTAGGGATGCTGAGCTGGGCACTTGCAGATCAGAAATTGGTCCCTGATCAAAGATGCCTCCACAGCCTCACAGCTTTGAACACTATGGAGAGTCTTGTCTCATACACTCCCAGGGGCATTTACCTTGTGTGTTGGACTGAGGGTTACAGGTTCAAAAATATTGTATATTCAATGAAACCGAGCTTTCAGATAAAGCCTTTTGCTTAAGTCCCATAAATTATGTTTCATGGCCATGTGGAAGGAGTATGTGTATCTTAACAATGTATTCACTTTCTTTTGAACTCAGCTTTCATTTGCTGAGTCTGGCAGCAGTATTTGGTGTGGATTCTTTTTCAGTTTGACTCTGAAATCCCTCCCCCACAGACTTGTATGTTTGAACATCTGGGTGCCTGCTGGGGCTGCTGTTTTAGAGTGGAGACTGGCAGGTGGCAGTGGGTCACTGGGGTGGGATTTTGAGGCTTGTGGTCTGACTCTGCTTCTGGTCAGCCCCAATGTCAGATGCAGCTGCCTCCGAGCCATCCCCACTGTGATGGGTGATGGAAGTGTGAGCCCTAATGACTGTTCGGATGAGTTGTGTCTGCCAGGCAATGTTGCCACAGCATGGGAAAAGCAGCACGTTCTCACTGTTGCTTCTTTCCCAGACTCTACCCCAGCCTCAAGCGGAGAGAAAATACACAGCCCATGTTCCGGAGGAAGGAAGAAAGACGTAAAACTTCAGACTATGTGAATGAAAAAAATCATGAGGAGGACCATGAATTTGGGGGACATTCCTTATTCCCTGTGGTAAGGACAGAAATAGGAATTAAAGTTTGGCCCCGAATTTAGAGAAAAAGGAGTTCTGTTTTCTTGTTTTCATACCTTTCTTCCTGAAAGTATGGTTGTTGTTTTTCACCAAATTTTAGGGCAAATAAAATATTCTTGGATATTCTAATATCGAGGCTCTGGGATGGCTTGGCTTAAGGATGTCAATGCTTCCACCTGGGAATTTGTAGCTAGCTTTAATAAAAAAGATGCACAGATAGGTAGGAAGGTAAGTAGATAGATAGACAGACAGACAGGCAGGCAGACAGACAGACAGACATTCTGCTTCATGTATCTTTGGCTTCTGAACATCCTGGGTATATGTTGCTACATGTCTTACCATTGTTGAGTGTCATGAGGAAGTCCACTACAGGGTTAGGCCTCTGTGACAAGCTTTCAACATAGGTAGTATGAAAACAAAGGCAACACAGTAGAGTCTTGGTAGACTTCCCTGACTGCCCGGTCTTCATGCTTCTTCCGATCTTCCTAACTGCAGCACACACTTAGCTACCTAGAACCTTAGGAAAGAATAAACAGAAGACCATGCTCTCTGGAGGAGAAAGTGAGCAAGCTATTCATACAGGGAGGTTGGGTCTAATTAATTAATCGCTGGTAATGGCTTTCACTGTTCTAAAATCCTCAGTACTGGAGACACATACTTTATTTTACAGATGAATAACATTAAGCCCTTAAGAAATTTAGTAACATGTATGAGGCTGCACAGCCCATTCAAATATAGATCAACTTGACACAAAAATACAGTTTCTTCCACTCTGCCAGAATCTCCTTTTTTTTTTTAAAATATTTGACTTTGGATATCTTCGTACAGCCACCACTATTGACTACTGTGTGACACATGACTCAGATAACACACTGATGTCACCTGCTTGGCAGCCTCAAGCATCTGATCAGAATTCAAGTGTAGTGTTTGAAGTCCTTGCAGCAACACCATTTAATGCTCCTGGTGGCTGTGTAAAGACTGAATGGCGGGTTTCAATCAGTGCTGAGAAGACTGACAAATATGCTCAGAGCTAAAAGGTTTTTTTGTTTTTTTTTTCGGAATCCCCCACCAGTAATTAGAAAGTCAATGTCATTTTTTCCTATGACAGAATCAACACCATATCCAGAGCAGACTGTGTGTCCCACACAGCCCTGGGCAAAGGTCATTAAACTCCCAGGGATTTGATTTAGACTAGAAGGAAAGCTAAAGAAAGTCAGAGAAGAATTTTGAATTTAAAAAAGAGACTCTGTTCGATTCTAATTTGTATTTTGTTTATAGATCCAGTCTAGTAAAGATCTCTGGCTCCCCAGAGCTTTCAATCTGCTTCATGAAAAATAAAAATCAAAAAAGAGTCTGGCAGAAAGAATCGTAGGCAATGCTTTTTGGTAGCATGCCCAGAGAAGCTCTTTGAACCCCTGCCCTCATGGGAATGAAAGAGTGGCAGTGTCAAGAGTGTCCATATTTCCTCCTTGGTCACTGTTTTCGAATAACATTGAGGGTAGCAGCCACTGGACTCACTCCTGGACTCCTGGTGCTAATGCAGCTTGTCCACTTTAGCCCCTGTTGACAAAGAAGACACAGGGCAGGCAGGTGTCCAGGACAGGCGTCTGTGAAGGGATGGTTGCCTGTCATTGGTGATGGGTGGGATACCTCGGATGACAGAATTCTATTCTTTGTTTATGTTTCCTCACATCTGCCAAATGCCCATTCGTGCATATCTTGTTTATATTCTTTCCTCTGTTCTCTTCAGTAGGGAGCCACAGAATCGGGTCAAGTTGCCTTTTTATTGTTTGAATATGACAGGTCCTGCTTATCAACTCATTTAAACCCACTGTTAGCTTCCCTAGGGAAGACTACTATCAAGCCCCATCTTACAGATGGGGGGACTGGGGCCCAGAGTAGAGAAACAGTCTTAAGTTCTAGAACCGGCAAGTGGCAGAGGTAGTGTTTCTGACCACTTCGTTATCACTTTGGCTGTGACCGATGCACCAGAAAGCTCTTATCCTTAGTTCTTGTAGGTCCCGGGAAATGAGGTGTCCTTAGTGGGAGAGGCGGTTGGGGCAGGAATTTCAAGAGAGTGCTTATTGTTAGGATGGAAAAGAGAAAATATACCATGACTATTCTCTTAACCTTGGGGCACAGCTGGAGTCAGCTGCTGTCTTAAGGAATCAAACACCTGGCTTCCCAGAGTGAGGCTGGGAATCCTCTCAAAGATGGCTAGGTGATTTCAGAGGGGAAAAGCCACTTTGGTAGCTGTCTTGCTTTCTGAAATTTGGCATCTATGGTTCCAAAATGCTCGAAAGTGCTCTAGATTCTGGTGAAGCTATAGTATATTCTTTTTGGAATGTAACATATCTCTGTGTGAAGAAGACCTTACAAACAGGTTTATAGTTTGGGTGGTAAATGTCCACCATAGGCTTCTGGGTTCAAAGCCCTTAGACCCCCGCCAGGACAGGAGTGCTGTTTTAGAAGGGTTAGATCCTTTGGGGTGGGGAAGAGCTGGCTGACACAGCCAGGAAGAGTGGGCTTTGAGGGTTATAGGCCAGCAACGTTTCAGGACCAACCTCTCCACTTCCTGGTCTGCTAAGATATGAAGTAGCCTAGCCACAAGTCCCCAATGCCACAGATCAAGTCGTTCCAGTCTGACTGTCCCCTTTAAACTTGGAGTCCAAACCAACCTCTCCTCCTTCACACTGCTACTGTAAAGTCTCTGTGACAGCAATGAAAAGTGTAACTACTAAGCAAAACAATACTCTGTCATCTCTGTGGCAGTACACTTAAGAGGAGAGAGGGCCATTTAAGTACACGAGGACAAATGACGTGATGGGTAACTGAGGAGAAGCTGTCACCTTAGCTACAGAGAGAGAACTAGAATTTTCAAGCCATAGCACAGGTTTTTCCCAGTTAAGATACCACATGACAGCCGTGTCATTCTTGCCCTGGGTGACCACTGACTCGTCATTCAGATGTGTCAAGTGCTGTGAGAGCTTACCCAGAGTTCTGACAAGGACCCAGCGGGCAGCCTGCTGGCTTGCCTTTGCCATTCCTGACAGAGTCCTTCAGTAGGGCATCATCAAATGCTGGGCAAGGCACTGCATGAACCCAAGCAACTGACTGGTTGCCACTGTTGCTTTCTGACAGCTTCAGACCCAGTCAATCTCCATGGAGAGAGGTGGGGTGCCAACAGCAGGCGGTCAGGCCTTCACTGATTTCCTATTTGACATTTCATCATGATACGATTTGGAGACTAGAAAAGATAGCCTTGCAATATCTGACCTTAAGAAAGGAACGACAAACAGGTCTTCAGTGTTTAGACACTCCTCTGCTTGTGTGTAGGTTGGATACACTGCGCCTTCCTTTTTTATTTTTATGTATGATTCTTTGACACTCTGCCAACTAAGACACAGTTGAAGGAAATGAAAATAGTTAGCTGAGAGAAATACATTAGGAACTGAAGGGCTGGTACAGGATAGTGACTTCTTCTTGAGGACAAGGAACAGGTTTATTCTAGGCTGCCCACAGTGCAGCCATTCAGATTTAATTCAGTATATAGGACTTCTCTCTTTTACTTAATTGTTTTGAGGCAGTGTCTCATTATATAGCTCTGACTAGCCTGGGACTCTCTATGCAGACCAGGCTATCTCAAACCAGAGATTCACTTGCCTTAGCCTTCTGAGTACACAGGACCGTCTAAGTGGTTCTCGCCTCCGAAAGCAGGAACAGCCGGCACCTTCTCAGGAAGCTGCCCACTGTGACATGGCTAGGAGACAGGAGTGCCTCTGGGCAGTTTTTAATTTAGGCACCTGGGATTACAGGTATGGGCCACCATGACTGGTAGAGAAATATTTTAAGTATTAGTGTTTCCTAAAAGGGATTCAAACATTAACAAATTCTTTAAGGTGAGAAGCAGATGCCTGCTTAGTGGGTCCCTTACCTAGACCCAGTATGTAGAAATACCCTTGGCATTTTGTAGCATGATTAATAAAAACTCAGAGACAGATAGTGGGTTCAACCTGAAGACCGGAAAAGCAAAGCAGCCAGCTGCTGGCTCTTACCTTGACCTCAGTCCAGAACTGGTGATCCTACCAGGAAACCTCAGAATGACACTGAGACTGAGAGCTGTCTCCTCCTCTCTAGTGCTGGGATTAAGGGTGAGCACCACTACCACCTGGTTTCTGTGGCAAGCTAGTGTGGCTACTAGGACTAAAGGTGTGTGTCATTGCTGCCTGGTCAGTAAGGCTAGTTAGTGTGGCTGTTTTACTTTTCTGATCTTCAGACAAGCTTTATTTATTAAAATACAAATGAAATACCACTGCAACGTTTATCTTTTGATACTGTCTAGGTACACATAAGCAAAGCCTGTGCACACACAGATGCCTAATGTGTATGCCTTACGGCTTTAATTTTAAACATATAGCTATCAAATGGGCAGATCTCAGAAGGAGATAAACACAAGGCCCTTCAAATGTAAATATGACTTCTAAATGATGCTATATGCAGACACTCTGCCGAAGGCATGAGATGTTTTACTTACCGTACTTAATTAAGTTAATTTTGCTTTGGTTTTGTGTGTGTGTGTGTGTGTGTGTGTTTGTGTGTGTGTGAACAGACCTTGCTATGTTGTCCAGGCTAGCCTAGACTGATGTGCATTGGTGATCCCCTACCTTATCTGTTAATAAGTCTACACAAAAATATATAGGTATTAATCTCCTTGTCAGTTTCTGAATTATACAGATAATAATTATATGTACATACATTAAATAAAAAGGGAAGTTAACGTATCTGGTTATCTGTAACTATTGCCCTTGGCTTGCTTTGACATATTTTTTCTTTAAAAAATGTACTAGATGCCTGGAGAAAAGGGAACATATTTCCTTCTAATGCCTGGTCTGATGAGACAAGACTCTCATGTTGCTTCCACTCCTCTGCTGAATCAGCTGGCTGGCTAGTTCTAGCCACCAGTGTGTTTAAGCAGAGGCTGTTGGACCAGCCAGGTAGGAAGCTGTAGACAGGGAAGCTCCAGACACAGAGCAGGTAGAGCTGGACTGGGCACTTCCTTGCCCCCCTGCGGTGTTCTGACAGCCTGGCTTCTGACCTGTGGACAACTGAGACCCACAAAGGCTGCAGGTGGTACCCTGTGAACCCGAGGGTGTCTGTGACTCCAACTCCTCTCAGCAGAGCAGCTGGCCATAGATGCTGCCCACTGTAACGTGGCAAGGGGACAGGAGTGCCTGCAGGCAGCTTTCTGCTTAGGTACCTGGATTTAAAAGACACGAATCCCTCTCTAAACATTGCGAGTTCAGGATTTACGACAAATACCGTACATTCCTAAGAGCCCATCAGAGCAGGGGGTTAGGCCTTTGCCTGTTTCCTATTTTGATATTTCATCAAGATGGGATTTAGAGACTAGAAAAGATAATATTACGATATCTGACCTTAAGAAAAGAACAGTGGCTATATCTTCAGTGTTTAGACACTCCTCTGCTTGTGTGTAGATTGGATAGCTTTTTATTTTTATTTTTAATATATTCCCTTTTTATTTTTAATATATATATATATATACATATAGTTGTTATATATATAAAACCCAGAAAGTCACAAAGTGTATATGTTTGTATATTTCTGTATACACAGGCATTTTGTGTATACTTACCAATTATCACATTTTAACGTATTTATTTATGTACATATATGTAGATAACTAGCAGTTTCATTATTGCTCAAAGCAACTGGAGGCAAACTGCAGACATGGGGACCCAAGCACAGCCACCGTCCCCATAGAACAAAGACACAGTGCAGTGACCATATCCAGGGACCTAACCGTGTTATGGATCCACCACGGGACATATCCAAGTTGTACCAGTCTTTCCAGCGCTGTCCTTGTACTGGAGCCCTGCATGTCTACTTAGCTGCCCTGTTTCCTCAGCCTCGTCTACTTCAGGACAGCTTGTCACCCGTGTCTTTTGCTTTTGACAAATACATACATGTGCAGAACATGTGATCATATCCAATTCCAGTGCCCTCTCTCACCTACCTCCCACCCTTGCAAATTTCTTTCTCCTTTCCAAGCAGTCCTCCTCTAAACCCCCATGTCCCTGTAGTTGCTGTGCGTTCATGATTATGACAGCGTGCCACACCGGGGAAGACGGTGTTTCGCGGCACTACTCTCCATGCTCTGGCTCTCACCATCTTTCCTCTCCCTCTTCTGTCACATTCCCCAACCTGGAGGGGTGACACAGATGTCTTGTTTAGGGCTGGACACTCAATGTCACCTATTCTCAGCACTTTGACTAATTGTGAGTGTCTGCATTAACCATTGCTCTCTGCAGGATGAAGACGCTTCCCTGGCCAAGGCCGATAGCAGCACTGCCTACAGGCATAAGCCCATGTGCTCAGGAGGCGGTTCGGCTACATCCCCGTGTAGCAACCCATCCATAGTACACTCCTCCCCCTCACAGGTTTCGACCAGGCTTACAGAGTGTAGCTCCTCTCACAGAGCAGACCTCACATCCAACGGGTAGTGGTGACTTGACCCCCAAACAGTCTTTCCGCTATTGAACCAGTGGGCTTCTCTTGCCGGGAGGGTCAGAACTGTCGCTATAGGGTCCACAGCTGAGAAAGGCTGTGGATGACTTTCCTCCCAGCAGCCGACACAGTACTTTCCAGCATTATGGACACTTGCTACAAGGAATTTCCAGTTCAGCTCTAGCTGGGTCTCTGTGTTCTCATCCAAACCACGGCGTCTCCAGCAATAGGTCTCAGCATCTCCTTCTGGTGTCTGCCCAAGCCTTTGAAGTTGTTAGATTTGAAGCACGTGAGCTAGCGTATTGCTAGAATTCCCCTCAGGGGGGAGTTGTTTGGTGTTTCCATCGGCTGCGATTCTAATGCGTGCAAACTGTGTCCCCCCTCAGTGTAAGCACGTGGAGAGCAACCTATGCCCCTGTACCCCATTAGTGGGGGATGTGAACTGTGAGTTGAGCTCCCTACTTCAAGGGATTCTGTCCCCTGATAAATCATCTCTAGGAGATACTAGTGGTGATCTTGCCTCCTTCATGACAAGATCTCCACTTGTGTCATAATAAGTGATTCTGGAGAAAGCCACCTAACAAATAGTTTGTTCATTTAAAAAATATGGCTCACATGTGTTGATGGCCCTTGCATGTGCGCACCAGCGATAATGTTAGCCTGCTGCAGAGATGTTTTCTGGAAAGGGGATACTGGATTATTGGGTTTCTTCTATGCATCATTCCTCATCTAACACCAAAAGGCATGCCCCATTTAGGCCCATACATGGCAGCCATGACTGGAAATCCTTCCCAGCACCTGCTCTCCGCCACCCCCAAGTTCAAGGTCTGGCTGGAGGACACGCATCCACACTGCAGCAGAAGAAACTTCAGTTGGAGAGTCAGCGAGCTCACAGCCTGGAAAGCCCATACATTCATCTAGAACAAACACGGCACAAACTGGACTCTTCATGACTCCCATAAATCCTTGCTCCCGGTACAG
The DNA here is from genome assembly GCA_028555095.1 of Dicrostonyx torquatus. Classification (NCBI taxonomy): domain Eukaryota; kingdom Metazoa; phylum Chordata; class Mammalia; order Rodentia; family Cricetidae; genus Dicrostonyx; species Dicrostonyx torquatus. Next base: position 9,791,069 of record JAQHUG010000021.1, on the reverse strand, counting down.
TTCAAACCAGTGAATACTACCCTGTGTTCCCAGAGGCCGAAGCCGAAAACCCAAGAAGAGTTTTCAACTACTTCCTTTCTTGACTCTCTACCTGTCTACTATTTGCTTTGGGTTGGTATTTGAGCTCAGCAGCAGGACAGTGGATGCTTCTGGGCCGCTGTACCAGAAACACTTTCTGTCCACTTCATGCTGCCTCCACTTACTGGCCTCATTTCGAGCCAGTTAGATCAAGGCAAGTCACATGTGTCCAGAATATGTCCTTAAAAAGAGCACATGGATACACGCAAAGCAACAACACCTTAAAATCTCCTGGAAATCACTCTGACTAGCCATTTCTAGGAAATGCCCCTAAATTGCGGTTTCTTATATTTTCAGATAGGTTTCTACCAGAACATACGCTCTTGGAGCAGGTGGAGTCACTTGAACCACCAGAGGGCGCACCACCACTCTGCAACAGGCTTGAGGAATGGGGAAAGAGCTCACATTTTGTTACTTCTCAAGGACGACCATGACAAAGAAGTGGAAGAAGGAGGAGGAGGTGGTGGTGATAGTGGAGAAGGACAAGGAGGAGGAACAGGAGGAGGAGGAGGAACAGGAGGAGGAGGAGGAGGAGGAGGAATAGTGTTATATCTATATATATCAGATATATCTGTTTATTATTTTTAAATGATTTTATTTTAATGTATGGTGTTTTGCCTTCATGAATGTCTGTGCACCATGTGTGTGCCTGCTGCTCATAGAGGCCAAGTGGAGGTGTCAGATCTGCTGGAACCGGAGTTCCAGAAGGCTGTGAGTCTTCATCAGGTGCATGCTGGGAACTGAACCCCAGTCTTCTGTAAGAGCATCCATGCTCTCAACTGCTGATCTCTTCAACCATTATCTGCATAGCCTTTCTTAATGCAGGGCAGACACCTTCCTTTACCTGTGGTTTCAGGACAAACTCACTAATAAAAACCTTTTTGTTATTGAATGAAGCAAAACGAAAAGCAGAAAGACAACTAAGAAACTTCAACTATTCTTTCCCTCAAACTGTTTAATATTTTAAAATTATAAATTATCTGTATATTTAGATGTTTGTACATGTGGAGGCTACATGCCGATTTAGCTACACTGACTAGCAAGCTAGCCCCTGCTGGTCCTCCTGTCTCCGTCCCCATCACTGGGACTACAGGCATGCACTTGACTTTTTATGTGAGTACTGAAAACCAAACACGGCAAGCACTCTACAGGTGGAACCAGCTCACCAGCCCTTCAAACTCTGTTTTATACAGTCTTGTCATATGCCTCAACTTTTTATTCAAGAACTTTCTCCTTTTTTTTTCAATAAAGTATTTTGATTGATTATTTGAGGACTTCACACAATGCACCCAATCGCATTTTCCCATTCCTTTCAGGTCCATCCTCACACCCTAGTTCCCTCCCTCCTCCCAAAAGAAAAAAAGTACACCAAGACTAATTCATGTTTTCCATATACTTGTTGGAGCATGGTCAAACTCCCAGTGGCTAGTACTTTAAATGGAGGTGAGAGTTTCTTCCCACCTCCGTTACCCACCAGAAGCCATCAACTGTGAAGACTTACACTCTAGCATCCCTATCAAAAGTTTTAAGGACTCTTCAATGGCTTCCTGTCTAGACTGTTTCTCTGGGAAGGGGTCGTCACAGAATTCTTTAATGTCTCTCATTCTCAACTACGAATCTGAAATCATTGATACCACTGTAAAAGAAGCTTCCTTGCCCATAACAGCCAGTGGCAGCACAGATCATGGACTTCCACATGGATTCTGGTGACAAACCATGGACCAGACCACAGATATCCACACAGCCTCCGGTGGCAGCACAGAACATGGAACTCAACGTGTTCCCTGCTGGCAGAATTTACTTACATGGCTTCCAGTGGCAACACGGACTATGTACACCAACATGGTCCCCAGTGGCAGCACAGGCCACAGACACCAACATGGCCACCAGCAGTAGCATGGACTATGGGCATCAACATGGTCTACAGTGGCAGCAAGGACCATGGAGGTCTTTCAAGAAGGCCCAGAAAACGAACTATTCTTTATCTCAGGCATCCTGCCATGGCTCAGGATGTGTGTGTGTGTGTGTGTGTGTGTGTGTGTGTGTGTGTGTGTGCAGTGTGTCCAGAGCAGAGCCTGCATGAGCTCCAGGCTGCTGCACATCACACTACAGGCCCTACTTGGCAACAACATACCTGTCTGCCGCTGCTTTCAGCTCTCTCAGAATCTCTATGGCAGTACATGGTACTCTCCAGAGTACCGGAGATCTCTGGAAGGGACCGTTCACCTCATCATCATCATCATGCGCAGGATTCCAGACATTTCCTAAAAGTTTTGTTTCTATTTTAAATAGCTGTAAAGACCTTTAACTCATAAATTAATCTTCAAGAAAAACTAAGGCCTGGGCCCTTCAGCAACCTGACCAAGACCACAAGTCCAGCACCTGAATGGAAGCTATCAGAAGCTAAAGTTCATGTTTTTGCTCCTTGGGCCTCATCGTGGCAATTGTTCTCTTTGAAGCTCATCTCCACTTTCTCAGGCCTTCCTCCTCACATTCTTTTCTCAGTGCGGACACTGTTAAATATGACCCCAGAAATCCTCTGTCACATTTAGACCCCAATTCACCCCAGTTTTCTAGATTTTCACTCATATTCCCAACTAAAAACAGCCTCGTGTCTTATTCTCCACATTTCCCCTTACCTGTGTGCTGAACACAGAACAAAAGTCCTGAGTTAGAATAAGTTAGACTCTGTAGAGCTTGCGCCGGGAGTGGCCGTGATTAGCAGATCAACAACTCAGGAGAAAAGGGTAACAAGTATGAGCAACGTTTATGAGGCCTGGGAATTATCACTACACACGGCCTGGACCAACGTTTGTAACAATGTTTGTGAGGTCTGGGAGCTTTCACCACACACCACCTGTAACAACAAGTTTCATTCATGAACTAGATTACTTACTTTTCCTTCCTTGAAAAGAGAAAAAGCAATTTCCACTTCAGGTTTAACAGACATCGAGATAATCGCATAGAAAGCATTGAATCTGTCAAATATGTAGTGGATGCTTAGAACATTCCCATCATAAAGGGATAAAGAGTGCATTCGAGAAACATTGTATTTAAACAAGCAAAGGAGCCAGGAGTCACAGTGGCACCAGGTTTCTGAAAAGTGACCTTGGAGACTAGATGACTAGGAGTCGATGGCTATATAATAATGAGGGGAAGTCTATATTCCACTATCAATTAAGCAGAAACATCTACATCCAGGCAAACTGTCTACTAAGTGTGCACACAGAACACAATCGGTGTCACACTTTTTTATCATCCGCACCATTAGGCAGCAGCACTCCATGACAACGAATTGAGTCATTCATGCCAGAAAACCATGTGGGGTCTAAGAAATGGATGACCTCTACCCAAGGTAGAGGGATTACCAAGAAGGGCTCTCCCAGCTTGATGTGGGGCACAGCCTAGTGAGTCATTGAGGCAGAGAGCGGCTCTCCAAGGGAGACATAATCAGGAGGGTTGGAGAAGAATCAGTGTTAAAGTGTGGACAGAGAAGGAAGAACTAACGCTGTTGTTATTTCCAGGAGGAGGAGGAACTGGGAAAGGAAAATCAATCCTGTCTGATGCACACTTTGACTTATCCAGAGAGCTTTGACGCTGTAATGACTTAGCTGCTACTGATTTCACCAGTTTTTTCTTTAAACTGTCAATTACAGATAGGATAGGAAAGGCAAACTGTCAATTACAGATAGGATAGGAAAGGCGAAGTCAGGAAAGTGCTAAGTCTTCACTTTCAACATCAGAAAAACCAACAGGATAAACATACCTACAACTGATGAAACAAGAAGTCAAACATCAGTAGATCATTAGAAGATAGCCGGGAACGAGTCAGAGGAAATGGGAAACAGAATTAGAGGTAGGTCTAACAAGGTCTGTGTTCAGGAAACAAGACCCAATTCTGCTATAAACTCTGCAGTGATATTTGAGTCAGTGTGTGTGTGTCTGCGTGTCTGTGGGGGGTGGGCTTGGGGTGGGTATGTATAGGTGTGTGTGAGTTCATGTGTGTGTACACATGTTCTTTTTTGAACATTACTTTGACGAAAACATTGGGCTACTACTTACAATCTAATAAACATGCAAATATTTCCACACAGCCCTGGGTTCGAGCCCCAGCCCAGCCCAGCAGTAGATTCGTGACTCTGGGTGGATCCTTTCACCCCTTTGGGTCTCAGCTTCTCCATTTGGAAGATAAACTCTGAACTCATCAGCCATGGCACCATTCTCAAAATACCTTGAGAAAGACCACTCTTGAATTTTATAGATACATTCTTTCCCCTAGATAACGTGCTTAACTCAACAAAACCATTGTGGGTTACAATCTCCCTTCCCCTCAGCTCACAACAAAACACACTCATACAAAAGGAAGAATGATGATGAACTAGGCACATCCTGTCATGGCGCCTTTTCAAGGGTCAGACAAGCTTTGTACAAAACACACCTTCCTTCTAGCGCCACTTTGGGAGATTAGCTATGATGGTGAGTGATCTCATTTTCACCCATTCCGTATTTTCCTTGGGACAGCTTTAGTAGTTACTAAGCCCAAATCCAATGTCCAGATAATCCACTAGGAAATCCTTCCACTAAAGAGTCCCTTGCATGTCCCTTGCCTGTGTGGAACTGACAGAACATTTGGAAGGATCGGCAGTTTTCCTTGAAGAAAATTCATTCCCTGCTTCGTTTGGGCCTCAGGAGCTGTGCTCCCCTGCTAGGGGCAGCGAAGAGTCTCCCACAAGGAAGACAATCAAAGAAGTTGCTCCCAAGATAGGATAAACGCTGGATCTACCTCTTGCTCTATTTTCTTTCTTCCTTGTCCGTTCTCTTAGCTCTGAGTCTACCCAGCCTGCTGCAGGCACTGTGCCATTCGGGAGATTCATCCAGAACTTTCTGCGCGGGCCCCTCAGGCACATTTTGTTCTTCCCCGGAGTCAGAGCTCATTTGCTTGGCTCCAGGCAGTGAGTGAGCAGGTGAAGTTAGCCGGGTCTAATTTTCACAGAACCAGCTTTGTTTGTTGTTTTCCAACCAGAGCAAGCTCCAGTGATCTACCTCGGTTAAAACCTCACGTCAGGAAGTGAGGCTGACAGCCCGGAGCTCTTGATTAATGTCTGCAGAGTTGAAGGTGAAGTGCCCGCTGCTTCCTAGTGGCTGCGGCTGCTTTTGTGGGCTCCCTCACTCAGGTGTTTGCAATCTGCACACGTGGCTCATTTGGGACTCCACCGGTCACATTTGCATTTAACAGGTTTGAAAAAAATGGAGGGGTGGAGAGGCGAAGATTGCTCTCGTTCAACTTCTCACAGGCAAGAGGTGATGGGGTCTAACTGGAACTGAGGCTCACATTATTCTGAAACCGGGGTCTCTTTCCTTGAGTCTTTCCTCTGTCTCCAGGGCACTGCTTGCTGTGGTCTAGACTTGGAATGGGAGAGGAGCTAGGAGTTGCACGCAAAGGGCCAGTACAGCAGGGGTTCAGCGAAGCCGAGGTTTGCGGGCAGGGAAACCAATTCTTCCTTTCCTTTCCCAGAGTCTCCCTTGTCCCTTTGCATCCAGGGATAGCTGGGAAGTGACAAGACAAACATCACGACAGAGTTCCACTCCAAAGCGGCCATAGAATGTGTGCAAGGGCTCTGTGTGACCTGTGGTCCAGGGTAGAGTTAGCTCGCTCTGCTCCAGCTGTCCCTTCTCAGGCTTCCTGTTTCCCTTCCTCCATCAGCATCTTCCAAGCTACTTTGTGTCACCTTGCTCCAGAGACAAATCTATGCTATTCTCTTGCCCCTAGGTGCCGAGTTCTGACATGGTTCCTGGTTTGTACCAGGCAACCCTCTACTTGTGGGAAGAGGAGGGCCAGGGCACAGTCTTCAAGGCAGAAGGGTGTGCCACCTGGGCAGCGCCACTGCAGTGTCTGGGACCTCTAAATGTGGTGAGTCATGCTGAGAGAGGAAGTGCTGTGAATTTGGAGGCTGTGTCAGACAAGGCACAGCCTGAGGTGAATGTCCTTGTTTTCAGTTTACAAGTCTTTTTTTAAAGAAAAATATTCACTTAAAGGGGTGAGGCTACTGGGGAAATGGCTCAGTAGTTAAGAATACTGGCTGCTCTTGCAGAGGACCCAGGTTTGGTTCTCAGCACCCACGTGGTGGTTCACAATGCCCTCCTTTGGCCTCCTTGGGCACTGTGAGTGTACAGAGCTCATGCATTCATGCAGGCAAAACACCCACATACATAAGTAAAACAAAATTTAAAAAGTCTGTATGTGTTCTGTTCAGAGGCAACTCAAAAAATAAAAGAAAGAAAAGTAAAAAGGCCTAGATGAGTTATAAGTGTTTTGTGTGTGTGTGTGTGTATGCATGTGCGTGTGTGTGTGCACACATATGTGTGTACATGTGTGTGCATGTGTGTGCGTGTATGTGTGTGAAGGGGTACTTTGCCTGCATGTACATCTGTGCACCACATGTGTGTGGTGCCTGAGGAGGTCAAAAGAGGGTGTCAGATACCTGGAACTAGAGTTACAGACACTTGTGAGCCACCATGTCGGTTCCCTGAAAGAACAGCTAGAAAACACAGCTTTCTCTCCAGCCCCTGATTGTTTTTGTTAAAAAAAAAAAGTTTAAATATTTGAAGGAATTAGAATTTGTTATATATTCATTGAAAAATTGCAGTGTTGAGGGTATGTTTTTTAAATATATAAAAAATAAGAAAAATATTCCCCATAATTCCATCCACTGGAGATAAGCATTTTCAAAAGTTTCCCTTACAGACTCTCTCTGTATTCACTTCTCTTTATAAAGATGGAGCAGGGGAGGGAGGGAGAGAGAGGAAGGAAGGAGGGAGGGATGGAGGGAGATAGAGAGAGACACTGAGATTACAAAAAGAAGTCTTGACGTCTTTGGACATTGGGCATCACTTCTCAGAGCTGAGAATGGAGGACACAATGAAGGAGGGGCGAGCAGCCAAAAGCCTGTAGGACCCAGGACTGCTTCTTGCGTTTATGAACCAGCACAGATCTTGTAACCATAGCAAAGCTGGGCATCTTGGCAAATGGTAAGATCTCTGCTACTTAAATGTTTTCCTGTCATTTGCCATGAAAAGCATCTTATTTCACAGTAGACATCTGTGCAGTTCACGTGGCTTATATTATTCATTTTACTTAAACACCACAATTCATGAAATTACTTCCATTTTTTAATGTTGAGTTCCTTTCTTTTTTCCTTAATGGTTTTTTTGAGACTAAGCCTAGAGCCCCCTCTATGATTCAGATTGAACTCAAACTCATAGTAATCCTCCTGCCTCAGTATCCCAGGTGTCACCACCCCAGCAGACACAGTTCTTGCCAAGTCATTATTTTATAGTAGTTCTGAATTTGCACTCATTTCTTGTGTCCTTGGGTTAAATCCTGAGTTAAATGTTATGAACAATCTTAAGATTTATTTTCTAAACAGGTCAAGATGCCTAGCCATCACTAGTAACTTTTTGACTGGCAAAATCACATCAAAACAAACCCTTCCTGGAAGCTTAGCGTCTCGGGTTTTGCAGTGCCTCATCAATCACTATTTAAAGAACCAGAAAAAAGCAGCAAGCTGGGGGTATAGCCCTGTGTCATGTGGGAGGCCCAGTACCTGCCCAGAGGAATTATCTACAAGTGTAAACTTATTTTCCAAAATGAGTTCTTTGTATGCCTAGCATTAGACTTTACACGTGATGGTGACTCTCAATTGAATCACACCGAGTCAAATGATTAGAATTTTCTGGTACTAGATCCTAGGGTCAAGTAAAGTCTTGTAAGAGCTGGTGGCTCTCAGCTCTGACAATAGGCTTATAACCACATGAAGGACTTTACGAAAAAGTCTTGCATCCAGACACGATTGATGTGCCATAACCCGCTCATCTAAGAAGAGAGCAGGAAGCTTGTTACACATATAAACCCATGAAACCATTCCTACAGCCAACTCTTATATCTCTCACCTCCAAATCGCAGGGCTTGCCATCCTTGTGGCCTGGTGTCAGTGTCTTTATCTGCTGTCCCCTACGTTTTCTGTCATTTGGTTGCCTCAGGTGGGAGGAGGAAATCTACTCTTATTCCATGTTTGCAGTAGGAGCAGATAGTTCCACCCCAGGGTCTTTAAAATGCAATCTCTTGACTCTGACAAAACAAATTGCAATGTCTGGGGGAAAGGTCCTTGGAATTGTATTTATTTATTTTTACTAGTGTTTCATTTATAGAGGACGCAGTGCATGTCGTTTGACTACAGTGTTGTGGATTTTGTCCAGTGCGTACAGTCATGTGACTATCTCATCTGCATCGCATTCTGCAGTCTTCCCCAGATTCCCTCCGCCCCTTTGCAGTCAGCCTGTACTGGCCCAGACCTTGCTCCAGGTGATCACTGACCATCCCCTACCCCCACTTCTTACAAGACTGCCTGTTCTGGAATGTCTGGTGAGTGGACTCAGGTTTGTACACTTCCATAGCTGCTTTTGCTCAGGATAACTCAGATGGCCCTACCGGCTGATAAGAGTCAGCTGAATCAACGGTCAGGCCTTTACTTTTACTGATGAGCGCTAACCCATTGTAGAGCTGTACCATCATTTGTTTCTCAGTTCCCCCAGCAAAGGGGCTGCTGTGAAATGACCCCGGGTGATTCTGATGTGCCGTTGAGAATCAAGCAGTTGGACAACCTGCTCAGGAGTCTAATTCAGGTTGTTAGGTTTCTTCCTTTGCTACCCCACCCCATTCACGTCTTATCAAATCCTATTGTCCAAGAAGCTCCCATGGTTTTATCAATAACTCAGGATCTACTGTTTTCCAGTGAACTCAGACTCACCTTTTTTTTCCCCCCTGAGACAGGGTTTCTCTGTAGCTTTGGAGCCTATCCTGGAACTAGCTCTTGTAGCCCAGGCTGGTCTCGAACTCACAGAGATCTGCCTGCCTCTGCCTCCCGAGTGCTGGGATTAAAGGCGTGCGCCACCACCGCCTGGCTCAGACTCACCTTTTAAGAGCCAGACTATCTGAAACATTCAAATGTCCACATCAGACACCAGTGTTCCCATGGCTCATTTGCTCCTACTCATCAAAATGCATACGTTCACGCCCAAGTTCTCATAAAATTCCTCTTGGATTTCTGAGATGACAAGTCGATAGATAATTAATGTTAATCCTTAAATGGATAAAGAAAATTAGCTCTTTGATGGTATATTAGTTAGAATTTTCCAGAGAAAGAAATAATCGATAGTGTGTATGTGATTCCTGTCATATCTACATACACATATACACAGTACACACACACACACACACACACACACATATACATACATACACTCATGTTTATATAGTGTTAGTTACTGGTTAATAAAAATCAATGGTAAGAGAAGTATAGCCTGAGTCTAAAGGTTTGCAAATGGCGGTTGTGGGTGGCCCTTGGTGTAAGTTCTAGTCTCGGTCTGAACCAGGAACCCAACTGTCCAAGAGCAGGGGCAGACAGAGGGTGGTCTTAGCTCCAGTAGACAACAAGTTTGCCCTTCTTTGCTTTTTTGCTCTGTTCGGGCCCAGATGAATTGGGTGATGCCCATTCACATGGGCACATAATCCATGGTATATTTACACTGTGATCTCATGCTAACCACTGAGCCATCTCAGAAACACAATGTCTAGCAAACAAGCATAGTTTCCAGAAACAGATACAACTTGACACCCTGTACCACAAGGTACACCATTACACTGCACAGTGACAAGGTACACCATCACACTGCACATCACTGAGGTGGAAAACAGCAAGAATTAAATTCTGACAAAGGTTTCCTGTCATTTATAATTGTGCACTCGGCTAGAAGTATTTTTAAAATCATGTATCATGCATGTATAAAATGGGAAAATATAAATCAGAGAATGCTTCAAGCAGTTCCACATTTAAAGCCTGACTTCTCGGAGACCTTTTCTGGTATCTGTGTTTCCCACAGAACAGACCCTGCCTCCAATACTCTACTCCTGCTCTTATCTCACCTTAGAGGACCCACAAACCAAGGGAAAGTCCTTGTCGCTGGACTTTTAACCTACTTCGCAGGCACCTATAGATGACCCACTTTTCTCCCTCCTTCTGAACCATTACTTTTTTTTTTTTTAATTTGCCTCTTGACACTCATCGCACAGACATTTGACTCCTGAGTATAAGATGAGTCCTCTGTCATTGCCACAATGTCCCCACGCTCCTGAGACCCATTCTATAGTTTCGTCCCTGGTTCTTGTGATATTGGAACGTGTACAGGCCGTGACACCAGGGCACACAGCCACCTGATTGACAGCTGTTGCAAAATGTTATCAAGTATGGGAGCATCTGGATTTCAGTGGTACAAAAATGTGAAAAACCGATGTGCGTAATAATAACACACAGTCATTGTTGTCCATAGATTAATAACCTGTAGAGGGCTGGGGGTGTAGCTCAGTGTAGAACATTTGCCTAGTATGAACTCAGGGCCAGGGAATTGATACCCAGCACCGAGGGAAAATAAGGTGTGTAAAACTGTCTACCGCTGCTCACTGATGTGCCAAATGCCAAATGGGATGGCCACGTGGAGATGAAGGTGTATGATGGGGAGCTGATGTGTGGTGGAGCTGTAGGTGAACTGTTGCCCTCTCTGCCTAGGTTTAGGAGCAGACGCATGGCCAATGACTTGAGTTATTGTTTCACACTTTCAATGACAACTATCTCTCAATATGAAAAGGAAACTGTCACATGGGTACATAGGTTTAAGGCTGCCGTGAACTGGCTATGTGGCTCTGAGGAACCAGTGCAGTTTTGCTCTCAGTTCTACACTTCAAAGACAGTAACCTCTGCCTCAGAGGAATTCTGGCGACCTCTTTTGTTAAACTGCACTGCACGGCACAGCAAGGTCACTGAGAGTGCCAGCTCAAGAAATAAGCAAATGCAGCTGGGCCGTGTTGGCTCACACCTTTGATCCCAACACTAGGGAGGAAGAGGCAAGTGGATCCCTGAGTTTGAGGGCAGCTTAGTCTACAGAGCAAGTTCCAGGGCTACACAGAGAAATCCTACCTCAAAAACAAACAAGCAAGCAAACCAATAATTAAACAAATAAACAAATATGTAAATAAATACATAAATAAATAAAATGAGATAAAATAAGCAAACCCAGCTATGTGGAGTGGGTGGTTATTACACTGGCCAGATGGGTCAGGGTTTTATGTTTTGTTTGTAGTGTGGCTCTGCCATTCTTCTTATCAAGCAATGCTGTCTATTTCTCTGTTCTTCAATTTGGGGCTGGACTTAAGACTTGCTTTAATCAATAGACTACGGCAAAGTGACAGCGTGGTAGTTCCAGAGCCTAGACCATTAGTACAATGATGGCACTAAAGCCTTGCCTAGTAAGTGAAGGACACGCGTGCCATGACTCCAGGACGTATGAGCTAGATGCTCACAACTGCATTCTTCACAATACAACAGAGTGCGTATGAATAAAATAGAACATAAACTACTCACTGTGTGTGAAGATGTCCTCACTGCTGGAGATGAGCAGCCACATAAAGAAGCAAGAACCAAGTGCCAGGCATGAGTGAAGCCATTTTGAACCTTCCATCCCTGCTGACCCCCCAGTTAAATGCTGAAGACCAACAGATGACACCAGCTCACTGGGTGGTACATATGAGTTAGTGTTGGGAACTGGGGAGAGATGGTAAGTGGTCATTGTTCCTAGGCAACCATGTGGTAGGGGCACTAATGCTGCCCCTGAATTCTCCCTGAAGTTGGAAGCCTTGGAGAATTACATTGTGCCTTGATTTTCAGCTTGATGGGAACTTGGGGTCCTTTTACACGTCTCTAGCCCAAGTCACAGGATTCCAATCAGCGCCTTCACTTTGACTGCTATCACCCTGGGAGGCAGGGGATTAAATTTGTCCTGTAATCAGCTAATCGCGTAATGAGGGGTTGGGTTGGATTTTCTGGAACTAGCTAGGTTCTGTTGTTGCTGGAGAGAAGATTCTCTTCCAGGGCACACTTAGGAACCTTTAGATTGTCTATGTGCATCTAGAGCTGGTCAGTCTTATCTCCCATTCAGCTCACTTTCCCCCTTGGTTACCCTGGGAAAAGATGATAAAAAAGAACCAACCAGAATCTTTTTCCCCCATAACTGTTCAAATATTTCACACCAAGAGTCACTACATCCCTTGATCCTTAAAAGAGGAGAGTCGCGAGTAGGAAATGAATTTGTCTTGCCGAGTTCTTTAAGGACTTTACCCCCACGGATTTTCAGTGTATTCCAAGCTACCAGAGGACTCTTTAGTGACCATGGGTTTGGGTAGTGGAGCCAGGTCCAGACAAGCCAAGTTCACTAGAGAAATTCATTCTTACAATTCTGCTTCTCCAGAACTGCTCTTGGTACCACAGCTTGCATTAGTCTGGGTTTTCTAGAGGAGCAGAACCAAAGGAACAAATATCTACATATATAATTTTAGGTTAGTTTCTCACACTTGTAGCTGTGTTGCACTCAAGAGGCTGAGAACCTAGTTACTTGGTCCCTGAGGCTTGCTGCCTCTGAAGTGGGAGTGGTCCCATAGTAGCTGTTTCTCACCGGGAGGCCATCGACCTAGCAGTTTCTCAGAGCACATGGCTGGGTGCCTTAGAGTCTCAATTGGGTCCTGGAAACCTGGAAGCTTCCTGGACAGCCACTGGTCCTCAGTCCACAGCGGAAGCCCGGAAATCCTGGTTCTGAGGGTAGGAGAGAAATCCATAGCAGTGATGGGGCAAATTAACTTGTAAGGAGAGGGAAGGCCAATGGAACAAAAGGTGAATAACCTTTCCTTCTGCCAGGCCCTTTTGATGTGGGCTGCTAGCCGAAGGTGCTGCCCACATTTGGGGTGAGTCTTCCCATATCAACTAAGTAATCAGGTTGATTTCTCAGGTGAGGCTCTCTGCTCAGGTGGTTTGGATTTGTAGCAAGTTGGAATCAGCCTTCACAGGGAGAGGATGAGAAATTAACGGTGGTGTCTTCCACCTGCCCCGTGGAAACTTCACAGCCATTGGCCAGGACCATAGAGTACAGTCCGAGTTACCGTGGACCTGAGGCAACTCTTGTCGGCTCTATGTTCTTAGGGCTAAATCATATAACTTGGCCTTGTAAATACCCTCTGTGCCTACGTGGGAGGGGGGGGGGACTGCCCAGCATTTGTATTCTGGGAAATGGGGATATCTGGCTCCATTATTCTTTGAAACCCTGGAGAGTTCACATCCTACTGGGCACCAGGCAAAACATCTGATCAGGAGGTATTTGAAATAGGCCTTGACCAATGCGAAGGGCATTGGCAGGCTGAAAAGAGGTCAGCTTGCAAAGTCAGACAGGGGTCCTTCCCTCCATGTTTTATAATGGTCACTCAAGCGAGTGCTTACTGTTTGAGTCTGGCTTAAAAAATTATAAAGGTGGGGCTCAGTTGCTGTGGAAGAGCCTACCGCATTCCATTCAAAGGCCGAATAGCACATTACAAAGTCGCTCTTGTTCCAGCTAGGACTATGACTGCATCCATAGCCCGTATTTGCAGCACTCAACTAGTATTATTCAAGAGCTACTGGACACCAGACCCCAGCCTGTACCATCACGTGATTGTATGACACTGTTCACTGAAGTACAGCATCATCGCTGGGCACCTGTGGGTACCTGGGCTATGGTTCCAGGTGAAGGGAGGACACCTATCCGGGTGTGTAGCAACATTTCTGGGCTGGGTAAGTAGCACTTCTGCCAGGCTAATTATTCAATATTGTGGGTTATCCTTAATCTTCTCCAACCCCTCACTGCCGCTCATATAAAAACCTAGTGGACCCACTGTGTGTGCAAAGTCACTCAAAAAACAAGCCCATCTGTCATCATTGTCATTGTGTTTAGCACCAGAGCCCTTTACAATGACACTTGGGGAAGCACAGAGTGGCTTGCCTGGGGACTGAGAGAGCAACTTTCTTGTGGCCCAGTGCGAGCCTTCCTGCCACTTGTACATTCTGTATTGACTGCCACTACCTCAAGAGTAAACGAGAAGCAGATATTTTGCATGGTCTGAAAGACTCTTGAGACGTGGCTGACTTCAGCAGACAATATATTTTTTTAAAAAAAAATGTTCTGAATCGACTGAAGAGGAGAAAATGAGTTTTGTATTAGGTAAGCAGACGTCAGATAGACACTGAGATAGCAGCGCTGAGCTGAAGTGTGCCTCCTGGGTTTGGAGGGCACATTTCCGCCGGCGTCATGAGCGCAGGATAAAGCCCGACTCTTAGATGAAAGCATCTTTAAAATGATGACTTTATAAACAAATACAAATTTGAAATCTCGCTGAAGTGCGAAGGCCTCACTGTCTCCCTCTAGTGGTCGAGCTGTGTTTCATCCGGTTGAGTCTTGGTCTGGGGACTCTGGAGCCCTCTTCTGGAGGGCAGCAGAAGGCTTCTGCCGTTCTGAGTTTAGAGACCTTTGCAAGGAAGCCTGCATGAATGCAAAGCCCAAGCAGACAACCTGGGCCTGTGAGAGCCACTGCCAAACACAGAATCACCTCTACGGTCGTTTGTGAATATTTTTCTCCTTCGGAGACTCCTAAAAGCAGAATAAAACCAAATTTTGTTTGTTCTTTCAAGGTGGTTGAATGCTGTGTCGATTGATCCAGACCCTCCGCTTGTGTGTTACAGTTCTGCAGCTTGGTCTTCTTGTGGGACACCTAACGGTGGGAGCGAGGGGTTGTCTCTGACTCTTTTGCCGGCCTTTGGAACCTTTTACCTTATTCTGGGTTGGTTTCCTTGTCCAGCCTTAACATGAGGGTTTGTACCGAGTCTTACTGCAACTTGCTATGCCATATTTGGTTGAGATCTATGGGGGGCTTGCCCTTTTCTGACTGGAAGTGGAAGAGAAATGGATGGGCAGGCAGAGGAGAGATGTGTGTGGAGGGGAGTAGGGAAGTCAGGTGGTGGAAGGGTTGGGATGTAAAATAATAATAATAATAATAACAATAATAATTTAATGTAAAAAAAACCTCTGGCTTCTACTGAGTGGTGAAAAACCCTATCTCTGGCCAACCCCCTTCCCTTCACAAAAAAAAAAAAAAAAGAAAAAAAAAATCATACTTGTTTATCTGGTTGTGGTGGTGTAGACCTTTAATCTCAGCACTCAGGAAGCAGAGGCAGGTGGATCTCTGTGAATCTGAGGTCAGTCTGATCTACAGAGTGAGTTCCAGGACAGTCAGGGCAACACAGAGAAACCCTATTCCAAAAACCATAAGTATAAATAAATAAAATAAACAAAGAAAGAAAGAAAGAAAGAAAGAAAGAAAGAAAGAAAGAAAAAACTGCCTCCCACTCTTACATAAAACCATTAAGTTCAGAGAGGCAGCTGTGGTCTGAGTGCTGCTCTCTCATTTCCTGCCCAGCTAAGGGGCTGCATGTGAGCTGCCTGCAGCCTGTAAGGATTTGAATCCTCATTCCTATCTGGACTTCTTCTCCCTCTCAGGCCTGCTGATGTGCTTATCTCTAAAACCCTCCTCAGGCCTGCCTGCCTTCTAAGCCGCTGCAGAATGAGAAATGAAGCACCATGGCTTGTGAGCATCCTGCTTTGTGCCGCACACTAAACTTATCCCAGCCAAGCGTCCCAAGGGTTCTCTTTGTAGCACACACGGCTTCCCTTCTCAGCATATGGATGCCCTTTAGTGCCTGTGTGCTCCATGCCAGCTGGGTAAGAAACAACACTCATTAAAATTATTGATGACCTTGGCCCCTATGCAAACAGGCCGAAATTAAATGCACTGTAAACAGTAAAGAAAAAATACTCCAATTCACTCCAACTAGAGACTTTTCTCATCAAATAAACCCATTTTCATTGTCTTGCTTTGGAGACACCTTGTAAAGTTCAGTTTCTCATTCCTCCTGTGCAGCACTAAAGCAGCTGTGTTCTGGAGATGCCTGATTCACAAATCGCTGGCTACTGCCATATGTTATCATTCGTTTTCAGACAAGGTCTTACTAAGCTGTCCAGCCTGGCCTCAAACTCACAATCCTCCTGCCTCAGCCTGCTGAAAGCTGGGATTATAACATTCACTATCATGTCTAGGCCTCAGCTGGTCTTTCACTATTCAGCCGTTAACGCTCTGCCACCTGTCCACCCACACCCTTATACAAAGCCATCCTCAGCGCTACACAAAACAATATGAGGGAGCGGTGGAGAGCTTGCCTAGCAAGCTCATGACCCTGAATTCAATCCCATCACGGCCCCAGACAGACAAACATACAACCTGCTCTCACTGCTTGGAATTGGGTAGCCCATCCCTTCTCTCCTGCATGACTGAGTTGCACATTTTTTTAGGGAACCATGAAGCCTAATGCAGTCTGGCCAACTCATTAAAAAAAATATTGTTCTGTTATTTGAAAGGTTATAAAACAATCACACCATCTCTCCATCCAAACTCTCCCTATACCCCCTTCTTACATTCTTTCAAATTCATGGCCTCTTTTTTCATTAATTGTTAATATGTGCACATATGTGTAGGCATATCTATTCCTATATGACCTGCTCAGTCAGAACAATATTACTTTTTTGTGTGTTTTCAGGGTTGATATTCTGTTTCATCAGATTTTCCACTGTGATCCCTCACTTTAGAGTGTAATCAGAAAGCCTCGCATGTGGAAGGTGAATGACTTTGATGGATTTTTTGAGATGCAAACCTTAAATCCAAAGTACAAGGGTAGGTGAGTCATTAAGGAAATGCTTCCTGAAGGCCCTGCCTCAGGAATGGGAGGAGGATGGAGAGGAAGAAGAAGTCAAGGCAGCTAGAGTCTCCCTTGATGTATTTTGTAGAAGCTGCCTTGGGCATTTGATAGGGCAGGACTTAGATAGGCGGGGAAAAGAGAACAGGATGATGGGAAGAAGACCGAGTCAGGGGGAGAGCCGCCATGAAGCTGCCAGGGTCAGACATGCTGTATCTTCCCGGTAAGCCCACTACCTCGTGGTGACTTATAGACTATGTAAGAATGGGTTGAAATAAGATGCAAGAGCTAGCCAAGCCAAGGCTAGAGATAATGGACCAGGCAATATTTAAATGAATACAATTGTCATGTGGTTATTTTGGGCATAAACTAGCGGCCGCGGCCGGGAGCCAGGCGCAGGGAACAAAAGGGCCTGACCTCTGGGCAGAAACTGCACTTAGCCAGTGTCTCCTAAGTCTAAGAAAATGCCATGTCAGAGGTCTCCTCCCACAACTGGAGTTAGGCATTGGTAGAAGAGGTCAGTGTGTGTGTGTGGAGGGGGACTCCTAGCTCTTCAACTTTCTAAATGATAAGATCTACTCAGAAACCTTGTTCAAAGCTCTGAGAAGGGCAAAACTGGGCAAAGTCAGGAGCAAGGAATTCAGTAGCTGGGAGTGGATGCAGGACCAAGCGATCTAGGAAGAGTGCCAACATCTTCCACCAGAATTCTCATGAGATATACGGGAAGCAAATCAACAAATGAGTAAAGGCTCCCAAATTCCTTTCAATGAAGAACTCTTGTTGCAACACATAAGGTATCTTGTTTTTTATTTTGTATTTACACATAATAGCATCCATATTACATAGTATTCACAGACTAAATTTTGGTAAAGAAACATTGCTCAACTAGAAAACTAATCTCTCTGCATTCAGAACACTGGGTGCATTTGTCAGTGTTCTCTAGAGAAAAAGAACCGATCAGGTGATGGCAATAGGTAGATGTACCGATAGATGGATACATACACACACATACACGCATGCATGCAGGCATGTATACATGCATGCATTCAAGAATTGGTATGGGAACTGGTAAACATAAATGAGGTCAAGAAGCCCTATCGTGTGCTGTTTGCAAGCTGGGGAAACAGGAAAGCTGCCAATATAGAAATAATTTAATCTAATGTCCAGGACCTGAGGACCTGGGAGTCACTGTTGTAAGAAGCCCAAGAGTTCTGATGTCCAGGGGCAAAAGAAGATGTATGGCCTCACCCCAAAAGAAAGAGAAGCTTCGCTCTTTCTCCATTTAAGTGTATTTGCCCCTCAGCTGTTTGGATGTGCGGCCTCAGATTGCCAAGCCTGGACCTGCTCTCCCTGGGCTGCTGATGCAAGTGTTAATCACTTCCCAAAACATCCCCACACAGACACACCCAGAAATAATGCTTTATTGGCTGTCCATGGGCAGTGGAACTCTGTCTTCTGGGCATGACAGGACCAGTGCTGGATTGAAATCAGCAGCTGTTCTTACACACATGACACTTTAAGGAGACTGGGAAGATCAGCAGTCCCTCGTAGCCAGGATGGTGAACCCTGCCTGAAATCCCAGCACTTGGGAGGCAAAAGCATGGGGGTCAGGAGTTCAAGGTCACCCTCAACTGCAAAGTGAGACCCTGCATCACACAAAAACCAAACCAAACAACCAAAAATGATAACAGCAAAAATCCTCAGGGCAAAACAAAATTCCCTCATGTGGCCATAAGGAGACATCGTCTCAGCCACTTGCTCCTTTCTCTCTCTATCCAGCCACAGGAAAGCCTTTCCTAGCTGGCCTCATCTTCTGGATTATGTTCTAGAGCTGTTTGTGTGTGTGTGTGTGTGTGTGTGTGTGTGTGTGTGTGCACATGTGTGCATGTTTGTGCATATGCACTATGAGTACATACAAAGTAAAAGGTTAACCAGGGTTGGGACTTGAGTGACTCAGGCTTCTTCATCACTCACCATGATGGTGTCAGTGCTGCCCTTGTAAATGAGTCCTGTAAGCAGCCTCAACAAACTCATTGGTTGATCAAGCTGGACTTGGACGGGATACTTCCTTTGGTCTAAGGATCTCCTACCTGGGGTAGACAGGCATTTCTGTGCATCTCCCTAGGAAATGTTGCACAACGCTGCATCCCTTCACCCCATCAAGTCTGCACATAAAATTATCTGTCATGCTGCAGTGAGAAATAAGCCCTCAGTCACTGAGATGGAAGTACTGAGTCTGTTGCCAGAGTGAGAACTTCTAAAGAGATAGAATAGCCAGGACATGGAAAGAGAGGATGGGGAGGCTGAGAAAGAGAGGAAAAAAGACATCGTGTTCCCAGGAAAGTCATGAGCTAGCCTTCATGTGGACAGAACAGCTTGAAACAAAACACAGGGCTCCACAAATCCAAGGCAGGTTGGAAAAGTGAGTGTAACTCGGATGAGGAAGGAAGACAGTACCAAGGCAAATGTTCTGGGAGGACTAGGACATCTGTGGCAGTGATAAACATTTGCAAGATATTTTTATGTGGTGATACATCTGATTATTCTCCTCACTGCTGTGACAAAAACAAGATAACCAAGGAAGGTTGTCTCACAGCTCCAAATTACAGTCCATCGCAGTGGGAGGTCTTGGTGGTAAGAAAAGCTCTAGCTGTGGCAGGAGGAGCTAGTGGCCACTGATCACATTGTTCCAAGTGTTTGCCTGATTTCTGGCCGTGGGTGTGTGTGATCAGCTATTGCCCAGCCTGGGACCCCAGCCCATAGGATGGAGCTTTTCACATTCATGGCAGGTCTTCCCTTCTCAATTACACCTTTCTGGAAACAACCCCCTAAACTTGCACAGAAGAGTGTCTCCTAGGTGAGTCCAAATCCATCCAAGTTGCAACAAAGATTAATTACCAGGAGAAAGCATGGAATATGGATTAAAACCTTCATATATGAAGCAAGATGGTGCCTGTGTTCTGTACCCTCAAGAATACCCTGTTTACCTACCATATCTGAAACATCCATGTTTATTTTAGTCAATATGTGTTAAACTATTTAGTAGAAAGTCTATACATTTTCTGTATTAAAATGGCTATGTTCAGAAGATACTAAACTATTTCTTCATAAGTCACTGATGAAGGATCCTTATAAGGATAGAACCATAGTCAGAGTATGTGTCTGAGGAATGCATGCAAATATCTCCAGTGTTGTCTGATTTAAAAAACTGGGGATGCTAAAGAAGACAAGAAGTTCCTTGAGCTTGGTCCTCAAAATGGCAGTTCTGGATGATTGTGTAGACCTTTAAGATGGCGGTGGAGGCTCAAGCCTTTAATCCCAGCACTCATGAGGCAGAGGCAGGCAAATCTCTGTGAGTTTGAAGTCAGCCTGGTCTACAAAGTGACTCCAGGCCAGCCAGGACTAAACAGAGAAACCCTGTCTCAAAAATCAAAACAAAACAAAACAACAACAACCAATACAGGGCTCAATAGGAAGTCCTTGGGATGGGAGAGTGTGACCTCAAAAAGGATTATTATTTTATTTTATTTTTTTTTGTGGAAACCTGGTTAGTTCTCATGGGAGTATTTTTGTTTGTTTGTTTGTTAGCTAGTTAAGTTTGTGTGTGTGTGTGTGTGTGTGTGTGTATTTAAAAGGTCCTGATTCATAGAGTTTGTTACCAAAATCTTGTGTGTCTTCAAACCACCTTGGAAATGAGTAAGAAAAAAAAAAGGTAGGTCCCAAGCCTCAGCCGTCTTCCTAGCAGCCCATTGATGGACCACAAGGAAGTCCAGGACACTTTTGCCATGTTTGAATCTGGAAGGTTCCAATGTCCTTTTCACTGTGGACAGGTGCACGTTGATTTAAAGGATTAAGAGAGTGGTCAGAGCCTTGACTCACCCTCTAACGGAAGCAGGAATAGAAGCCCTGACCACAAACTTGCATGTGTTTGCAGTTGGGAATGTACAGCTAATCCAGTCAGTCAGTACTGCTGAGCTCTATTCATGGCAGGTATGCTGGCACTCAGGGGAATTTCTGAGTTTATCATAAAACAGAAACCAAAAGCAAACAGACAAGTCTATCTAGCCTATTAGCCTATGTTATGCCTTGATCTGCATTGGGGATAGTGCTATGGCGACAGGGGTGAGGCGATAAAGGCATGTTAGATGGGATTTTTAACCTGAGAATGTGAGAATGTCTGTAGCAGAAACAATAGGTGGCATTAGTCCAGTCAGGCCATATCACAATACACCAAATGGCTATCTTGTAGTTCTGATGTCCTCGGGGGCGGGGAGTTATGAGCCAAGGTGGCAGCAGATTTGGTATTCAGTGAGGACCTGCTTCCTTGTTCATAAACAGTGCCTCTTAGCTGTGTCTTTCCTTCCTAAGAGAGGAGGGACACAGTGCTCTGGGGACTCTTTTATAGAGGTAGTAAGTGCTTTATAAGGGTCCCTGTTATCTAATCACTTCCCAATGGCTCCACCTCCTCCTATCATTACATTTGTGAGTGGAATTTCAGTATATGCCTTAGGAAGGACACAAGCATTCAGACCACAGCAATGGTCTAGCAGTGCATTAGAACAATTCCCTGTTGAAATTTTAAGATAAAGAGGTTAGTAACTTTATAGAAGGAAATTTCATACATATTCGGGAATATTAAAAAGTGAAAAAGAGGGATGGAGAAATGGTTCGGTTCAGAGGTTAAGAGCATTGGCTGCTCTTCCCAGAGGTCCTGAGTTCAATTTCCGGCAACCACATGGTGGCTCACAACCATCTATGATGAGATGGGTGCCCTCTTTTGGTGTGCAGACATACATGCAGGCAGAACACTGTATACATAATAAATATATAAATCTTTTTAAAAAGTGAAAAAGAAAGCCACTAACATTTGAAACTATTTCACCTTTGACTCTGCCTGTGGGTAAAGTCCCTGGCCTTGACCTTGGGGAGTGTTTCTCATTGTTAGCAATGCAACTACTATCAAGAACTTTCTTGGATTTTGCCCAGACTCAAGTCACTGTGTTAAACAGGAATGTCCAAAGACCAACTTACTCAGGGCAAGCTCAGACCTTTGTTCCTCTCTACCCATCATTCCCCAGCACCCTGATCTACTTAATGTTTTCAGAAAGGAGCTACCCTCCTCCTAGGAATAGCTGTCACCTAGTGGGCTGGAGCTCCTGGTAATCAGTGCTCTGCACAAATACTATGACTGGGATAGGAACTCACTGGAGGGAAGAGTTAAAATTTCAGGTACATTATCTGATGGGATCCAGTGTCTCCCTAACCACCTTCTATGACCACTGCTCAGACAGCATGTGATGTGGGATTCACAGCCCCTCTGTATGCTGTGAATATGTTTTATTACCATTGGTTCATAAAGAATCTGCTTTTGCCTATGGTAGGACAGAATATAGCTAGGTGGGAAAGGCAAACTAAATACAGGGAGAAAGAAGGCGGAGTCAGAGTGATGCAAGCAGCTGCTGGAGAAGAGAAGCAAGATGTAAGGTAACAAGCCTCGAGCCTTGTGGTAAAATATAAACTAATAGAAATGGATTAATTTAAGTTGTAAGAACTAGTTAGTAATAATCCTGAGCTAATAGACTAAACAATATGTGATTAATATTAAGCCTCTGAGTGGTTATTTTAAAAGCGACCATGGGACCAGGCGGAATGAGAAACCTCCAGTTACAAGCAGGTCTCATGATGAGAGGAAAACATGGTGGACAAAGAGCTGTTTTCCTGAATATCAACAGAATCACTTTAGTTCTGACATGATCACCCTTCTCCCTTCACTAACCAGCTTTTAAAGTAAGTTGTACTGACATCCTTGAGGAGGAACTCTCAGGTTTCAACTTTGCCCTTGGGTTGCCTGGGAAATGTATCAGAAAGATAAACCATTTCTTCTAGGCCAATGATCACAGCCTCTCTGAGGGGAGGGCCTGGACATCAGCATCTGCCCAAAGATGAGTGTATTGGGTGGTTTGAGTCAGGACCACAATCTCCAGGCTGCCGTGATGAGATTCTCTAGATCTCTAGAAGAGGAAGTGGCATAGAGAAGAACCAATAGAAAGTGCTACAACCATCTTTGGGCTAAGCCTTACTGGAAGGAGATGCCTCCAGAGCTGTACTAACAGGTCTTCATTTCGCCCAGACCTTTCAAAATATGGGGTTTTCTCCAAACCTGGTGTGTGCTGCTTTTAGATATAACATTGAAAACTTTTATCTACACATCCATTCTCTATTACTGTTTCCCATCTTCTTTCACCCTCTAAATCATCCATCTACTTTCTGACCCAAATGCTGAGGATATGACCTGTCTGCCATCACGGCAGGAACCCATCCCTTCATGACTTCAGAGAATCTTGTTTTAAAACTGGTGTTAAGTAGGGCGAGTAGAGAGAAGAGTGGGGAAGGTCATACAAGGAAAGAACAGAAGACTAAGAAGCCTAACCATGGAGGAATGAAAGACCTGACCCATTAACTCAAGACTATAAAAGTTCCCGCTTCGAGCCAAACATGGTGAGAATAAACTGTGCATTAATGTCACTCAGTCAAAATAGAATTTGTTGCCATCTTAGCACGGAAAGTGAGTTATTATTAAACTGTAATACATCAGCAGTCCCTTTGGGTGGACTACATAGTACTAACTTAGTATGGTATCCGGGCTAGACAAGTCCCCTCAGAGTCTTGAGTTTGAATGTCAGGCTGAAACTATGACCTAATGTTCACCCTTGAGATGGAAGGAAACTGGGTTCCAAGAGAGCCAAAGAGCCGCAGACCCTATTACTAACCAAGAGCAAAGACAGAGGTGATACCAAGAACTACGACTGAAACTCTAAAAGGACTGAAAGCTGCTGCAGTCAGGTGGCTAAAACCTGCCATTTGCACCACGGGACAGCATAGAATATCAAGAGAAACTGGGGAAATAGCTCGTAGTTCAGTGACAGACTGCATGCCCATCATGCAGAAGGTCTTGGGTTCAATTCTGGGGGTGGGGGCAGAGAAGTTTCTGGAAGCACATTCCTACCCTCTTTATGAGCTGACTGGGGTTTGGGCATCTCGGATCCCTCTCTTGAGCTTGACCATTACTCTGACCTCCTTTTCCCAATGGATTTTTTTCTGGTCCCTGTCACAGAAGGACTGAGGGCCCAGCCCCTTCCACAGCAGGGTCTCCTTGCTTACCACCCCTGTCCTCTCTGCCACCCTCCCTTGGAACAAGATCTCGCTTTTTCTCCGATTATATTTTCCTCAAATAACTTCCCCTGTCACATAAAGCATGTGATACAAACAATCATTTACTTTTTGATTCTTTTCCCCTAGTCTGCCTTCTAACTTTGCACTCTTGGGAACAAACCCCATCCCTGTCATCTTTTACTTCTTAGACCCTTGGCGGCCACAGTTTTGTGGACAAGAAAGGAAAATGACAAAAGCTGTTTCCTTGTCTTTGTTGACACTGATGTTTTCCTCGCAGAGGGAACAGACTTGTCCCACTGTGTCTATGAAAGCGTGATCACACAGAGAGCATTCATTGTAAACCCAAGGCTCTTCCTGTTGCTTGTGGCAAGTGCAAGGACTTGAAAAATCTAAAATGAAGAGTGATTTGGAAGTTGTGTTGATTTGGTACGAGTGAGTTATATCAGGAAACCTCTAAAATGCTGCTAGGGGCAAGGATGAATCTAGAGTCCATCTGCCTCAGTTTGTTTTCCTCTGCTGTGATAAACAGCATGACCAAACGCAACTCTAGTAGAAGGAGTTCATCTTATGCCTGACATACACTCCACCAAGAAATCAACACAGGGACCCAAAGCAAGAATCCAGAGCGCACGCCATGGAGGGGCATTGCTTCCGGGCTTATTCTGTGCCTTGCCCAGTTTGCTCTTTTATACAGCCCAGCCCCCCCTGCCCAGTGGTGGTACTACCCACACTGGGCTGGGCCCTCCCACATCAATCATTAATCAAGAGGATGCACCACAGACTTGCCTGTTGGCCACACTGATGGAGACGGTCTCTCAACTGAGGTCCCTTTTCCCAGGTGGCTCTAGCTTATATTAAGTTGACAAAACCATCCTAATATGAACAGCTGAAAATGGCAGTCCAAATGTCCCCAAATCTCTGAGGCTTACCTCAGAGACCCAAAGCTTGAAAACTCTGTAAACAGTGATAATTCAGCAGTCAGATATTGAAAGTACCCAGAATCCATCTCTGCCACGCTCATCTACTACTCACTCAGAAGAATGATCTTGCCTCCTTGTCTAACCATAGTACCCCAGCTCCAGGGCACAGAAGCTGGTAGAAGGAAAGGAGAGAGCAGAGGTAAGATTTATGGCTAGCCTGGCCTGCCTTCATCAGGGCACCACCCTCAGCACTGCTTCCCTTCTTCCCTTCCCTTCCTTTCCTTCTTTCCTTCCTTCCTTCCTTTCTTTCATTTTGTTGTTGTTGTTGCTGCTGCTGCTGCTATTTTTTTGGTTTGTCAAGACAGGGTTTCTGTGTCTAACAGCTCTGACTGTTCTGGAACTCACTTTATAGACCAGGCTGGCCTTGAACTCACCAAGATCCATCTGCCTCTGCCTCCTGAGTGCTGGGATTAAAGGTGCGCACCACCACCACCTGGTTAGCACTGTCTTGCCTTGATGGGGCCTCTACTTGCAGATTCAGGACCTGCATGGCTTCTTAAGCAGGTCTTGGGAAAAGGAAGATTTTTTTTCTTGTCTTTCTTCAACATGAGTCTGCTAGAGCTGCAGTTTCCAGGCAGGGGTGCCTGGCATATCCTCCTGTGGGAATCACACAGCACACAAAACACGTGCAAGTCCTAAAACAAAGGTGTGCTTTTTTAGAGAGCTTCCTTCAGAGCGGACACTTGGTGTTTTCCCCAGAAGACAGTTTATAGCTTTCTTTAATATCCACTGTGAATCCTTGAACCCCTTCTGAAATCTCAGAGGGGCCTTATGAAAAATGCCTTCCTGTATGGCTTGCCTACCAGAAAACTAATCCCTAAGCAAGCTACTTGTCCCGTCTGAGTTAATCACTAAAAGCACCTGGCTGTACTTCCTGTGTCGCCAGCTACTGTGAGTATAGAGGTTTAGATATAGGCCAACTTGCACAAGGTCCATTTTGTGTTCCTAGAACAAAGTACTGATTGCTGGGTTTTGGGGCTTTTTTTTGTTTTGTTTTGTTTTGTTTTGTTTTAACAAAGAAAAGATTTTAGTTGGCTTGAGATTCTGGTGGCTGGAATGTCAACAGTGTGGTCCAGGCTCCCTACTGTGTCATAAAATGCCAGACAGCACCGCCTGGTGAGGCAGAAACCAAGAGATGGGGGAGGGGCTGCTTCATTCCTTACAGCACCCTGTTCTGGTGGGAACCACTCAGCCCCTGCTTGACATGTCATTGTTCAAGTCTAGCATGAATTCTTGTAAAGCTGTCACTCACTCCACCTAATTACCACTCCCTAGACCCCACCCCTAAAGACCCCATCCACTCTCTCAGCCCCTTTACACTGGGGGACTAGCTTCCAACATTTAAATCTTTGGAGGACAAACTGTATCAAAACCACGCACTTGGTAAGCTGTGGAAGATCTATCTATTAACAATTGAAGATATAAAGTAAAAGGGTTTAGATATAAACAGGAAGTACTGTAGGTCTGATAGCTTTGGCACTTTTTTATTCAAGACATTTGCACATGCATGAGTGTGTGTGTGTGTGTGTGTGTGTGTGTGTCTTGGGCTGGGGATCAAACTCATGGCTCTGTAACTGCAAGGCAAGCGCTCTAGCAGGGTCTATAGCTGTAGCCTTCTGTTATCTCGGTGATTTACCTCGTCTGAAATGAGAATTATCTACTATAAAATGGAGAGAAAAATCAGCAGGTAATGGTGGCACATGTCTTTAAACCCAGCACTCGGGAGGCAGAGGCAGAAGGATCTCTGTTGAGTTCAAGGCCAGCCTGGTCTACAGAGTGAGTGGTACAGCCAGGGCTACACAGAGAAACCCTGTCTCAAACAACCAGAAGTAGTAGTAGTAGGAGGAGACTCTGCTCCTGACATCTGGCCTATGAATGCATATGTATGTATGCATACCAAACACACACACACTCGCGCACACAGAGCAGAATGTTATTGCATATAGAGAGTTTTCAAAAAGCAGTTTGCCCATAGAGGGAAAACTTCAGACTTGTTAGGGCTTTTTATTTTTCTCTCGTCTTTGTTGTCTGGCATATTGGTGAGATAAAATTTTTTAATATTGCCCTGGAACTCCCTCTGTAGAACAGGGTGGCCTTGAATTCACAGCGATCTGCCTGCCTCTGCCTCCCAAGAGCTAGGATTAAAGGTGTGTGCCATCACTGTCCACCTTTAGGGAATTCTTTCTATTATAGAATAAACATGAAAACTTTCAGTACTTGACAGCCCGCTACATCCTTTCTTGGCTTGATACTGCTACAAGGCTCACGGCGTCCACACACCGACTTGGACCTCTGGAACAGATGTGCAGATCATGGGCCTTGGGTAGTACTCGGGGTGATTCCAGCTTTGGCCATTTACCAGCTCTGCAAGGACAGGATTCATTTAACCCAGGCCTGCTGCGCTCTGCTCCATATGGGTCCATTTTCAAAGAGAACAAAGTGACTGACGTCCCTGGTAGTTCTACAGGACCATGGCTCTGATGTAAGCTCTGTGGAATAGGGAGTAGGGAGAATAACTGGACCTGGAGCTTTTTAGGGATTATAGTTTTCTAGTTTCTAGTAAATGCTCAAGATAATGCAGGCAGGATTGAGAATTATGGTTTAGTACTGGCAACTACGGGGTCCTTTAAAAGGTTAATAATCTGCACAGTCCCTCCTGCTCCATGGTGGCCTGGCTATTTGGAGATATAGGCTTTCTTTAATTATAGCTGAACACCTTACAGGAAACTCACATATTTGAATGGGGCCACATAAGGGACAATTATTTTGTGATTAACAAGGTCCAGACCTCGCGGATAGGTGTCTGCATGCTTCATTCCCCAGTACAGAATGCTGGGAACCCTTAAGAAATAAACATTTATCCGTAATAATTATCTCCCTGGGGAGCAACAGATTACTTTTGGAAAAGCTGCACTAGGCAGCAGATCCAATGAGCCAGATGGAAATACAGTTGGAGAAGCAAGGGGCAGACAGACGAGAGAGTGAGGTTCAGTCTGGGGCATGGAGGTGTTGCTCTGAACCCCATCTCATAGGTGATAGTATTTGATTTCTTCAAACACATAAATGACCACCAAGGGCATGGTGGGCTGGGGAAGCAGGAGCCTTTTGAGTTCCAACCACAACTCTGAGTATCTCCAGGCCCTTAGCCCAGTGGTCTACGTCCTCATGTATAAAATGAGATGGATGGGTGACATCAGGGCCTTCTGAATATGCACATCTTGGAATCCTTTTCTAAAATCGGCTTTATGAAAACATTCAGTCAAATATCCAATAAATAAGAGGTATCAATTTGTCTCTTGTCTCTGTGGCTCCCAAGGGAAATCAGAAGAAACCCGGGACTCCACAGGCCAACTGGAAACCCTTGAGCTGAGCACTGCCTTCCAGGTCCAAAACTTAACCCCTGGCTTTGATCTAGTTACTCAAAAGAATGACTATGTCCCACAAAATCCTATCCCCCACAGAAAATATCCTGCCCAGGCTCTTTTATCTTCTAACAGCTCTCTGCATGGAAGCCATTATTAAGCTAACTTTGTTCATGGGCAAGGGCAAATTATTTGCCCAAGGCTTTTAAGGGAGACAGGATCAGGGTCCAATTTAAAAGAAGCAAACCTTGCCTCTGGTACCCAGACTGAAATAAAAGATGACTCTCAACATTTCTCTAGATGTGAGCACTGCACCCCATGCTGATCTCAGCTGATGCACAGTGTGAGCCCTGTAC
>JAQHUG010000021.1:9684514-9761855 GCA_028555095.1 Dicrostonyx torquatus | reverse complement strand
AGCACTGCACCTCATGCTGATCTCAGCTGATGCACAGTGTGAGCACTGCACCCCATGCTGATCTCAGCTGAAGCACAGTTGTTGCTTTGCTTTTTTGAGATGGTTTAATCCTAACTTTCTGTATAATTGTGTTTCCAAGAATCATGTACAATAAAAAAAATGTAACACAATTTCATTTATTAGCTATAGAGAAGTTGCTGGAAATCTTGGAGAGAAAGCAGGTGGAATATATATTTTCTGTTCCTGTGAATCGGAGAAATTATAGATCGTTATTTTCCTTGTTGTACCTTTATTCAGACATATGGCACAAGACAGAGAACAAGAATTCTAGGTTTCCATGGCAATTGCTGAAAAACCTGGGCCTCTGCGCAATGATGGCTGGTGCAGTATTTAGGTCAATGGTGATATTGGAGGGACTCTCGGGAACTCAGCAACTCCTCCTGATTGCAAGCCAATCAAATGTCTCCTCCGGAGCCCTGTGGTTGCAAAGGCAAGCTCCTGGTTGTTGGAGAAAGAGGCAGATGTGTCAAAAATGGCCAACGTTGTCTTTCCTTAATAAAATTGTTGAGTGGATATGTGGATAATATGGAACTTTAGTGACACCCACATATGTGTCATTATTATAGTTTTTGCCTTAAACAGCAGCCATCCAGTTAAGCAGTGGCAAGAATTAAACCCTTAGAGACTGTGTTAGTTATCGACCTCTTTATCTGTATACCATAGAAAAGGCATCAGAGCCTTGTGCTAAGATATGGACTCTGAACCAGACTGCCTCTGTTCAAATCCCAATACTGCCAGTTATTTTGGTGGGGTGACCGAGGAAGCTAGCTGGCTTTGTCTTTTCTTAGTTTCCTCATCTATACCAATGGCAATAATAAAGGCATTTAGCTCACAAGGCTGTTAAGAAGGCAATATGGCTTAGCACACACTGAAATCTGGTCTGGTGGTTCAGGTCTGTGTGTAGCGCAATGCCTGCTCTACCTGCTCCGTGCTATGGTATGGTTCGCGACTCGGCCAAAGGGCTGGAGATTGAAACACACAGACACACAGAAACAGCCAAGGATGCTCCAAGAATGCTCCTTTATTGTGTTCCAGGGCAGCTGATATAGGGTCTCCTTAACTAATAGGCATGCCCTAACTCTCAGCTGCAAGCCCACCAGAAACCACTCCCCTGTTGTCAGGAACTCCTGAGGGTCTCATGCTCAGAACAGCTACAAAACAAGTTGTTTGCTCAGAGCAGCTGCAAGATAGGAAAACAAGTTGTTTACTCTGGCAGGCAGAGGGTCGCAGAACATTCAGGGTCTGGGGGTCCACAGTCCCCAACACCTGTGATCCCAGCTACTTAGGAGGCTAAGACAGGAGGATCTCATGTCCAAGGCCATCCTTGTGTTCAATTCCCAGTACCCCGCCACAATCACAACAAAACCAAAACAACCAACAACAAACCAAGTTCAGAAAGCACTTGAAACAGAGTCTGTGTTCATTATCTATTAAAAATTAGCAACGATAAAAGCCCTCAATATAGCTCTCTTTATTAAAGATCAAAAGACAGTATTGACCTGAGGTAGAGAAGGCCAGAGGGGTATTATTGCCCTTCTGCTCTGTGAACTTCTGGAAACACAAGGACTGGTACATGCTAAGAAGACACTGTATAAGGTAAGAAGTAAGTAGACTGAACCCCTGGACCCAAGGCCAAGGCTGCTCACACCCCACAACATGAGCAGCTTGCTGCACCATGGCGTCTCACAATTTTCTAACTTACCACAGTTCAAGGCAACGGAATCAAGCAGATAGGGACAGAAACTTCTAAAATCAAGAGCCAACACAGACCTTTGCTATTTTATTTATTTTTTTTAAAGAAAACAAATTATCTTTTTTTTTTCATTATACATACCAATCCAAGTTCCCACTCCCTTCCCTCCTCCCATTCCCTTCACACACCCTCCCACTCCACTCCCATCCAATCCTCAGAGAGGGTAAGGCACACTGCTTTGTGGAAGGTCCAAGGCCTTCTCAACTATATCTAGGCCAATCAAGGTATCCATCTAAAGAGAATAGATTCCCAAAAAGATAGTACATGCAGTAAGGATAAATCCTAGTGCCACTGCCAGTGGCCCCTCAGTCTGTCCCAGCCATGTAACTGTCAACCACAACCAGAGGGACTAGTTTAGTCCTATGCTTCTTCTTTCCCAGTCCGACTGGAGTTGGTGAGCTCCCATTAGCTCAGGTAGACTGTTTCAGTGGGTGTACCCATCATGGTCTTGACCTCTTTGCTCATATTCTCATTCCTCCCACTCTTCAACTGGACTAGTGCACTGATGCTGGTCTCTGCCTCTGTTTCTATCAGTTGCTATGGTGATATTTAAGCTATTTCTCAGTCTGAATACAGGACAAGTCAAGATTAGGATCCCTCTCCTCTACTGCTTAGAGTCTTAGCTGGTGTCCTCCTAGTGGATTCCTGGAAATTTCTCTAGAGCCAGGTTTCTGCTAACCCTATAATGGTTCCCTCAATCAAGATACCTCTTTCCTTGCTCTCATCTTTGTCCTTCCTGCTTCTGGACTATCCCATTCCCTTAAGTTCTCCTCACCTTTTTCCTTCTCCCTTCTTCTCCCCTTCCACCCTCCATTCTCTCGTGACCCCCATGCTCCCAATTCTGTCAGGTGATCTTGTCTATTTTGACTTTCCAGGTGGATCTATATGTTTTTCTTAGGGTTCACCTTATTACTTAGCTTCTCTAGGATCATGAACTATAGGCTCAATGTCTTTTGTTTACAGCTAGTATCCATTTATGAGTGAGTACATACCATATTCATCTTTCTGGGTCTGGGTTACCTCACTCAGGATAGTGTTTTCTAATTCCATCCATTTGAATGCAAAATTCAAGATGTCATTTTTTTTTTTTTTTACAGCTGAGTAGTACTCTCATGTGTAAATGTGTCGCATTTTCTTTATTCATTCTTCGGTTGAGGGGCATCTAGGTTGTTTCATTATGTTCATAGCAGCATTATTTGTAATAGCCAGAGCCTGGAAATCTTTGCTTTTTTTTTTTTTAAAGTGGCTTCTCCACGTGTTTTTTTCATAGTGGTAGAAGCGTTTCGTGGTGGCAGAAGGATGCAGAGGCAATAAGGATTCCTCTCTGCAGGTGATGTATACATGGTTTGAATTTCCACCAGGGTCAAGGAGAATCGGGTTCTTTCTTTAGTTTGTCCAGACTGAAAGCTGTAAGTGGTGAAAAAACAAAAACGGGTCAGAACACCAGGCAGTCGACATCTGTCTCAGCACTTTAGAAGCAGGGTCATGAGTTCAAGGTCAGCTTGGGTGATAAGAATCTGAAAATAAATAAATAATATAAATTAATAAGTGGAATCAATGGGGCCAGTTTCTTATTATCTTTGGAGGCATCTGAATGAGGTAACACATATACAGCCATAACTCAGTTGCTTGTGAGCAACAAGTGCTCGATAAATATTACCATTGAAATAAGTTTTGTTTATTTAAGAAGATGACTTTTGAAACTCCTCTAAAAATTCATGGCACAACATCCGATTTATACTCGCTCTATTTGTTTTTACTAGATTTTTTTTAAAAAGCCTCAGTGCAATCCCCACATGTGAAGAAACAATTATCAGCTCCCTCTAGCCATCCATCTCAGACTGATTGTCGCTTGGACCACTTTCCCATAGAAACGATGCTATAAATAGAATCGGTTCCCAGAGGGACTGTCACATTCTTTCAAAACTGTAAGATAGCTGGAACAGTCATTGATGGAGCCAGGAACACTGACTCCTCCATCACCACCTGGACCTCTCAGCATGCCAAAATCCCCTGGCTCATGGTGACTCTGGATAAGACTGAACCTTAAGATGTTTGGAAATGCTGATCAGCCAGGGCTGATGGTAAGAACCCACTGGTGATGCTCATGAGCAGTGATGCCTGCTCTTCCTGACAGTCCCTAGATCAGACCTTAGTGGAACTGAGATTGTCTTGTCATGATTAAGTCATTCCATACCCTGGTGGATGGTATATGGTGCTGGGACCCAGGGAAAGATAATCCCTAAATATAGTGGATTTTTTTTTTCTTCTTTAGCATGCTGACCCATTCGACCTGCAGAAAATGAAAACACTTTAAAGGCCTCCTGGCTTCTTTTACCCAAAGTCAAGAGCAAAACTTTCCCCATAAGTTTCTTTCTTTATCTTCATCAAGACCAGACTATAGAGAGAGCACAATTGCCTTTCATCAGGAAAACCCCAGGAGCTAGCTGGGAAGGACAGGAGATTAACCACACCTGCAGGGAGTTCCTTACTAAATAATGTCTGTCCCTTGCACTCATCCGAACTCCAAACAGAGTCTGTCCAGATCACTCCTCCCCGTCCTTGGAGCCCCTCAGAACTGTTCACCCTCATACTCTCCCTCCTCCTATAATGTATGTCTTAGGATTCTACTGCTGTGAAGAGACATTATGATCACAGCAATGTTTATAAAGGAAAACAATGAATTGACTGGCTTACAGTTCAAAGGTTTAGTCCATTATCATCACAGTAGGGCATGGCAGCATGCAGGCAGACATGGTGCTCCAGAAGGAGCTGAGAGTTCTACATCTTGATCCTCAGGCAACAGGAAGTGAACGGAGTCACTCTGAGCATAGCTTGAGCACAGGAGACATCAAAGCCCACTCCACAGTGACACACTTCCTCCAACACACAGGCTATACCTCCTAATAGTACCACTTCCTCTGAGCTTCTGGGGGCCAATTACATTCAAGCTACCACAACGTATACATTTTAAAATCCTGTTTGGATAGTGAATGGCCACATCCATGACTGTCCCCATCCTAAGCTATGGCTTTTCCCCTTTGCATGTTAACGAATTTGAATCCCCTTCCCATACACTTATTATCAGTTAGTCCAAGTTTCCTGAAGAGGATGCAGGAAAATTCCCTCCCCTGGTATAGGGGCTTGGGGACATTCTCTTCTCAGCCATTCCAAGAGTGGTTGGGCCCGGGCAGGAAGTGAGTGCTTCAGTGGAGACTTTTACCTTGGCCTGGGGAAGGAAGACATTTGTAAGCAAATTCTAAACAATGGGCAATGTCTAAATGAGTGGTTGGGCAGGAGAGCTCTGGACACCTGGAATAGGCTTGGATCAAGTCATGAGGTGGCTCGGAGCCACTCCCCACAGTGGGTAAGGACACCCACAAGAAAGAAAGGCTGTTCTGGCTTATCTTTCCGGTCTAAAGGTCTTGATGGACAGCTGGCACTTCTCAGCTGTGGGAATTCATGGAGGGGAGACATCTGTGGTAATGCAGATGAGGGCGATTTGGGGGTGCAGGAGGGGGTCTGCATCACAGCGGGGAGCAGACTAAGTCCAGCTGATGATACAAGGACAGTAGATTTGTAGAAGATGTCAAAAGCACACCCCCACTGGACATCTGGAGAGTGACAAACTATTCTAAGCCCTTTCTGAGCCCCGTCAAGCCCCACACTTGTACCATGATGTGCTCTTGCCGTCCCATTTTGTGTGGGGGGAAGATAAAGCAGAGAGTGGTTAAATAGCCTGTCCTCTATCAGGCATATGTGGCTGTCAGAGCTGAGACTGAACTTACACAGCTTGCCTCCTGCGGCTGGGTGCTTATCTAGAGACATCTTTCTCTTTCATTTGGCAGCATTTACCAGTAAGAGCCCCAGCTGTACACAGTAAGGTGTCGTATAAGAGATAAATGAAGCTAGTGAAGTACAGCTTTCCTTAGCATAACAAGTTCTATGTGTGTATGGGATAAACAGTAAAAATCCCTTTGTAAAGTTGAAAATTTCTTTTTGATCTCAGTCAAAAGTCAGAGAATTTGAAGTTGAGTTTCCTTCCTTCCTCCCTCCCTCCCTCCCTTTCTTCCTTTCTTTCTTCCTTTTCTTTCTTTCTTTCTTTCTTTCTTTCTTTCTTTCTTTCTTCTTTCTTTCTTCTCCTCCTCCTCCTTCTTCTTGAGATTACAACATAACTATGTCATTTCTCCCCTTCCCTTTCCTCACTCCAACCCCTCCCATGTTATCTCTTCCACTTTCTCTCAAATTAATCACCTCTTTCCCTTTCATTGTTGTTACCAGTTCAGCTCCTGTGTTACCTCTGTGCATATGTTTTCATTTGGTGTTGGATAACAAATTGGTGTGCTCTTCCCCGGGGAAGACTCTATCCCACTCTCTGTGTTCCTTGGTTGCCTATAGATTTTTGTCTACAGAGGTTTTTTTTTTCCCCTGAGCTTTCCTGCTTCCACATTAGCATATCTGTAGTGTCACCCTTGTTCAGGTCTTGTGTAGGGAGCTATGTTAGTGAGAATGTATGGGTATTGCTTCTCTGGCATGTCTAGGAGTCGTAATGTCACAGCAAACTTCTTGCTCCTCTGGGTCTTACAGTCTTTCCTCCCCTTCTTTTGTAAAGATCCCCGAGCCTAAGATACAAGAGTTGTGTTCTAGATGCTATCAGTTGGGACTGGGCTCTACCACTATGTATTTTGGTCAGTTGGAGTTTTCTGTAATGGTCTCATTCTGTTGCAAAAAGAAGTTTCCTTGCTAAGTGGTGAGAGCTATATTTATCTGTGGGTATAAGGATAAATAATTAGAATGTCTTTAGGGATTGTCCTGGGTTTATAATGTGGTATTTGTAGGATCTCCTCTAAGATCTATGATTTCACTTGCTCTGGGTGGTTTCCATTACCAGTCATGGTTTTCTTCTTGTAGAGCAGCCCATAAGTCCAATGAAAGACCTGTTGGTTAGAGCTAAGGTGTGTGTGCACTACTGTATGCTTAGCATTAACTGGCCATGTTGGTTGTTGTTATAGCCATAGTCATCATAGTTGTATAGGAATACTGGTTCCTCCCCTCCTTTGGTAGTGTGCATGATGTCTTCTGGTGACTTATATTTTTCCTCTGATGATCCACACCCCACACTGGAGAGTCTTGGCCCCTGAAATTTAACAGTAAATTATTGTAAGCGTTAAGTTTCCATGACACACACATGACCAATATGTCTCTCAAACTCTTTAGAGGCTTGCCTGGACACACTCTTTCTACTTTGTACTTCCACACATTTGGCTGCTTTATCTCATGCTGCCTACGTTCTACTTCTTCATAATTATACTTCTAAGAATAAGATTCTGTACTTAGTAAACATGTTTAGAAGCCCTCGCTCCAGGTTGACTACTATTCTTCATTTCCTGTGGAAGGGGGCGGCTGGGGAAACATACAGGATCCTCAGAGACTTTATGTTCTTTATAAAGGAAATAAACACAGTTTGAATATTTTTAAAGCACCTATTAATAAGCACACATCACAGTAAAAATTTCCCCTAAACCCTGCAATCTTACAGAACTGTATGGAATTAAATATAGCTTTCATAAATAAATCTATCTTTAAATGCCCCTGGCTGTCTTTGCTTCCGCAGTGTGCCTTCCTACAGGAAGCATGTAAGAACTGAATGATAATCTGTCCTAAATGGCGTGCATTTGCACAGCACCACCATCTAGGGGGTCTCAAGTACTGCTTCATGCTCTTCACTTAGGTTAACATGTTTAAACTGCACAATAACCTTGCAGGGAGGTATTGTTCCTATCCTGGAGAACCCATGACATAGAAATGCTTCAGCGTGGAATGCAAGGTCATTCTTTTGGCTGGTTGGCGCACTTTGGCTATTAGTCACTTTGGCTATTAGTCACTGGCTTATTATTTTTTTTAAAAAAAATTTGATTCTGTTTTTTAAATTTTGTTTGTTTGGCTGGTGAATGGGTTCTGTGGTACTCTGGGTTGAACCCAAGGCCTCACATATGCTAAGCATGTGCTCTACTGAGCTACAACCCCAAGCCCTAAAGTTTATTGTGAAAAGAAGTTTCACATCTTTAATGTAAATCGAAACTCAGTATCACTTGTAATAAATGGGAAGTGACTACAAAAATGGATACAAAGAGTGGAAACACAACCTGATTAAATCCTTGCGTGGGTTTTTTGTCTACTGGTCAGAGCTTTGTTGTGTCCTCCTTATGAGGAAGGAGGAAGCAGAGAAGAGCAAGCTATATTAATACAAAAGTATGCGCCGATGACAGAACAAAGCCAAGGAATAAATAAGAGCATGTATTCATAGCAAATGCTCTTTAACACCGTCATAACAAATCAAAGGGTTTCAAATAGTAATTTTCATATCATGGGAGGGATGCAATGTACAAATCCTGAAGATCTCTGTCTTGCCTTGTACACCTCATGGTCCTGAGCTTCAGTTTTCTGTCTGAAGAGAGAATAATCCCTGAGGCTTAGACAAGCCATCTACAGAGCCTGATAGATGAGAGCTATGATATGATCTGATATGATAATTATGATCAGTGGTCACATAATATGGGCAGAGAAAGGAACGCCAGATCCTTTAGCCAGGGTCTCTTGCCAGATGTTGGGGACTCTTGTTTGAGACTATCAGAACTACAGGAGCAGGAAGGAGGTACTGGGTGAAACTCCTATTCCATAGTGACCTTTGGGTGACTGCAGGTGGAAGGAATGTGCTGGCGAGCTTCGAAGGGTGCTCAGGAGACACAAATGTTTTTAGACCTGGATAGCTTAAAACGGCAGAAAAACCAGACACACCACAGCGTTCAGCTCCTCGCAGCTGGAGGATCCGATTGCCGCATGACCTGTACCTTCCTGACTGATGAGACAAAGGACAGGCAGTGGAAGTCGGGTTCCCAGGGCCTTCTCTTCGGGTGCCCCTGTTAGCTCCCTTCTGTTCCAGCCTCTCTAGGCTCAGAATGTTACAGGTTTTAGAGACTTATAGCCCATATCTCCACAGGATCTTAGTTTACAAAATTGTTACTGACTAAATAACTACTACTAAAATGTACTTTAATCAATTATTTGTAGAAAAACAGAAAAATGAACCTGCTGAGCCCCAATTACATCAATATTATAACAAAGAGACAACTCCAGATAAAGAAATAGTAATTTCATTGGTTTTGTTTGGAGTTTTGGCCTGTCTTGAGGAACTCTCTTCTAAGGGACCCAGCCTTGACTGGTAGAATCCTCAAGGAAGGATAATGCAGGAAAGTCAGAGCAGAATCTTGAGTGACAGATGAAAAACCCAGTGCTGAGTTGTACAAGTAACATGCAGATCAAGAGCAGGATGCCTAGGACCCTCTGGGAAGGGCAGGATGTGGGCCACCAAGTCACTGGTCCCCAGGAGAGGCTGATGGGAATTTCTGAAAGCAACAGAGCCATTCATAGTGCTTGGTGGAGACCTAGGGTAACTTGAAGAC
The DNA here is from genome assembly GCA_028555095.1 of Dicrostonyx torquatus. Taxonomy (NCBI): domain Eukaryota; kingdom Metazoa; phylum Chordata; class Mammalia; order Rodentia; family Cricetidae; genus Dicrostonyx; species Dicrostonyx torquatus. The sequence goes on along the minus strand of JAQHUG010000021.1, from coordinate 9,752,579 downwards.
CTTGTCTTAGCTGGAAGACTAGGTGGCAGATGGTCACAAAGCCATTCCTGTCTCCTCATAGCTGGCTTTGGGCCCTGCCTCCTATTTTCTTGGTATCACTAGAAAGAGAAGCATCACAACTGACCCTCTTTAAGTCTCCTGGTCAAAACAACAGAATTTAACTCTGGTCCGAGGTGGAGGCATGGTATTCTGATCTCTAAAGATTAGAATGTTTTAAACTAACATTAAAACTGTTGTCTCATTCCCTTGAAAGTAATCTATCTGGGCTTGTCAATCACCTTACTGGTCAGGAAATCCCCCACCCCTCCCCAGAAAATCTGATTGACCTGAACACAAGCTTAAGCGATGGGAGGAATAATTATTCCCTTAATGAAATAATGTGTTAATGTCCCGGATGCCCCTCCACCATAGTGGAGCCTTCACATGTGGCTCTGCCAGCCTAACTTTTCCTTTTTCTTCTGTTTCTTTCAGACACTGGCAAAAGCTGAAACACACAATCTTTAATACTTTGGGCTTTTTCACCCTTTATCTGAAGCCCCCTTCCCTTTCCTCTATGCAGCAGTGGCTGACTTCCATTTGCTGAACCTTCTTTCTGCAACCTTAACTCAAAAGGCTTGACTTTCTCTCATCCCTTTCTTCTTTTCCTCCCTCTGGCAGTTGCCAAGATTTACCAACTGCCTATCTTCTTGTTTTCCCTAAAATGCGTCCTCAGGCTTCCTTCCCAAGTCTGTTTCTAACTTCTTCTTTTTCCCAGTTTGACTGAGAGCCCACAGAAGGGAACAATAATTTTCCTGGTAACCCAGGTAGTGAGAGCAGATCCAGCTCCTGCTTTCCCTCATACTCCCAACACTGGCCTCATCCCCTTCAAACCACCAGCAACAGCAAGGCTGCTCCCCACTCCTTCAGAGGCCCCAGGCCTGCATCCCAGTTCCATCAGAGCTTTTTTTCCAGTGGAGATGGAGGCAATGACTTTGCTCAAGAGCTAGCCCCTTCCCAGGAAGAGCCTCTGGCCAGTAGCTAGTTGACCAAGAAGACAAAATCTTTGGCCCCTTAGCTTCAATTTGGGATGACACTAGAGATAGTGGTGCTCAACCCATGGGGCCACATATTGGATATATTTCATACCAGATATTTACATTATGATTCACAATGCAGCAAAATTACAATTATGAAGCAGCAACAAAATAATTTTATGATTGGAGATCACCATAACACGAGGAACTGTGTTAAGGGGTCACAGCATTAGGAAGGTTGAGGACCACTGATCTAGACATCATATCCAGAGCTCCCTACAGAGCTGACTAAAGTCTTAGTGTTGCAGGCCTGTCGAGGGTCAGCCTTCCCTTGCCCCTAGGTCTTCCTTCACTGCTGCTACCTTTTCCCTCTCAGAGTAAGCCAAGGATGCTGGAGCTCTCCATGTAGATCCCCATGGCCATCACATCATACAATGTATGGGCAGAAACAGGAACAATTAGCTTCTTCAAAAATATTCTACTGGGAAGAGGGATGCATGGCTTGAGGGGCTGGCCCGAAAGAACGAAGTAAAAAGAGGGAGAATAGCTGAGAGAATCTCAGTGAAACATTAGATGGAAATGAAGCAGAAAGTGCCCTGAAGTAAAACAGCCAAGAGCAAAATAACTTCCCTGAAGCTTTTCCACACACCTCATGTGTAGCATTCCTTAAAGCCAGCAAGGCACAGCCACCATTCAGCCTTCTCTGTGCCCCACAAACAGCCCAGAAGAAACAGTGCCAAGGCCTAGATGGGAATGGGATTTGAATCTGCTCCTCCAGCAGAGGCCTTCTGTGGCTAGTGGCAGAGGGTTACAGAAAAATGGCCTGTACTTTCTCTGGGTTAAGGAGGGGGAGACAAGCAGCAGAGACGGAAGATGCTGCTCAAGTCGTGGTTCCAGGGGAACTTTATCCTTCCCTGCCCCTGCCCGTATCTTAGGCTGGACTTGTGTTTTTCATCATTTCTGACACTTTTCCAAGATGGAGAGGAGGGCTGGTGGCAGCAGGCAAGAGTCTATTCTTCCACTGCCTATTTCATTGGCTAGGAAAAAAAAAAAAAAGTTGGCGTGGTTTGTCTTGTAGGATGCAGGCCACGACCATCCACAGTCTCTCCCAGGGTAACTAGGGAATGTTCAATTGCTCTTTATTGAAGTCTAATACACCCCTTTCCATGCTACCTCCTCAGCAGCTTGTCCATGTTTGTCTAATCAGCAGCTGGTCAGCACAAGGCAGAATCACGTCATAAGAGTAGCAGTTGGGAGGCAGGGGTCAACCATGCTGTAATATTTAACTATATTACTTAAAGCAACTGGAGAAACCTCATTTTAATTTTCAACTTCAAAGAGAGGAACATAGAAACCAGACAGGGACAAGTCTTTGTCAGGATCTGATTTGCCAGGATGTTAAGTGAGATAAATGGCAAAGTCAGAGGGTTTTTGAGACAACACATGAACTTCAGCCACACTTGACATTCTTTACTCGGACTGCTAAACAGCTCCAAACATCCCAGAATATTTCAACTGGTAACAGTCCACCTTCAGGAAACCAGGTGAATTCATGTAAAGAAGTACAATTCTAGTTGTTCATGGATGTTTGGTCATTTAGAGAGATGTGTTGGTCATATGGATCTCAGTTCCTTTTCCATGGATGTGACAAAACACGGTGACCAAGGCCACTTAGACAAGAGAACATTTAATTTGGGACTCACAGCTGCAGAGGGTGAGAGTCAATGGCCATTATGGTGGGAAGCATGGCAGTAGGCGAGTAGGCATGGCTCTGGGGCGATAGTTGAGGGCTTACATCTTGTTCCACAAGCATGAGGCAGAGAGAGCTAACAGAGAATGAAATCTTTTTTTTTTTTTTTAAATCTCAAAGCTTGCTCTCATTGACACACCTCCTCCAACAAGGTCATACTGCCCAATTCTTCCACCAGCCGGGGACTCGGTATCCAAAAATATGAGCCTACAGGGGTCATTCTCATTCAAACCACCGCACATGTCTAGTGACAAAGCGATGATTATGCCACTGCTGAGTACAGATCCTGGGCGTGGTGTTGTGAGCACCATGGTAAAGGGCGGAGACAGACACAGCCTCTGCCTTGCAAGCATTTGTGAACTTGTAGGGAAGAGAGACCTGAGGACAAGTGAAGAACTACAGCTGGGCTGTGTGTTGTTCTGGAAGGATCTAATCTTATTCGAGCCAAAGACATCTGAGGTGACAGCCTCTGAGGCATCAACAGAGTTGAGGGAAGAGTGCAGAGATAGCATAGCAAGTAAATGAGGACCTGAGTTTGTTCCCCAGAAGCCAAGTAAAAGCCCTGGTGCCAAGACATGGGAAGAGGAGTCAGGAAGATTCTGGGAGCTCATTGGCCAGCCAGTCCAGCCAATCAGTGAACTCCAGATCCAGTAAGAGAACCTGTCTCAAAAGAGTGAAGGAGGACACCCAACACTGATCTGTATTCCACAAGCATGTATATGCACACATGTGCACACACACAGAAACACAGTACATAATAAAAACGTAAAAATCCAACATCCTTAACAACTGGAGAAATGCAAATTAAGAAAGCAGCTTGAGCAAGCCAAGGCATCAAAGCAGTCAGCAGCACCCTCCACAGCCTCTGCTTCAGTCCCCGTTCCCAGGTTCTGCCTTGCGTTCCTGCTTTGACTTCTCTCAGTGACGGATGGTGACCTGGAATGTGTAGGCCAAATAAATCTTTCCTTTTCCAAGTTACCTTTGCTCATGCTGTTTAACATAGCCATAAAAATCAAATAAGGGCAACATATATAATATATGTGTATGTGTGTATACATTTAAATAGAGAGAGTTTAAATGAAGTTATGCCACTTGAGTTGACAATGCTGTTCATAGACTATCTAACAAAATCTTCTGTACCAGTTAAGAAACATCTCTCTTTGAGTTTCTGGTCAGGGGCGTCCAAGAGACTCTCAAAGCGACATGACATAGGCTATTGTTACCACTGATTATCTCCAAGGACTTGAAGGTAAGGCCCTGTTGCTGAAGACAACACACACTTTAGACATAGAACTTGGAGGAATCCGGCTGGAACTGACCTGAAAGTCTTCTTAACGGCTTGCTCTCATTGTATTTCAAGGTGCTATGCAGGCTACTAGGGCGGAAAGCATTCACAAGTCCTACGTAACTGGAAAGCTTGTGACCTACAATGACCAGTATGGCAAGGTATCTCCAAGCATGCAATAGTGGCATTTGTATATTGGGGATAACTCTCTCAATTGGACTGGAGGCCCACTCAATAGAAAGGGCTTCGTGCCTAGTTACTGTCAACCTAGTCCACTACCTGCTGCTTGTGAGGTCACGGGTCCTAGAAAAGAACCTACTACGGCCACTTTCCTAAACTCGCATCATCTCTAAGTGCAGTGTAAAAACATCTTTATACTCAGAGAAAAGTGTAGCTCTCACCCCTCACCAATGAAGCTTCTTTTCACAGTAGATGGAGACTACTATAGAAAGCTATAGCTGGAGAGAATGCAGTGAACGACTGCCCGTGGGATGCCCAACCCTGGCTGATTCATCTATAGCACAACCTGTACAATTAAAGCTCTAAAAGTAATGGAAGAGAGGGTAGAAACATTGTAAGAGCCACAGGTCCAGGATGCTGGCTGTGAGTCAGTGCCTTTTTAAATGACAGGAAAGCTATAAACATGAAATCTCAACAACATGGACCACTGAACAAGACCAGCACAATAACAACACTAGTTGGCATGCATTGTGGATGGAGGAACTCTCACAAAGTCCCATGCCCAGATGAAGCTACTGGTAATTAATGGTTGCAGAGATGCAGAAAGAGAAAGTGACAAACCTTCTCCAAGGGCAAGTCCCCTGATAAGCTATGCATTCTGAAGTAGTCAGCCCTGAACACATATACATACAAGCAACACTAAAAGGGACTCAGCAGGTTGTGTGTGTGTATTTATGTATATACATATGCATATATGCATATATGTATGTATATGATAAAATCTCTACCAGAGCCAACCCTGGGATGAAAGAGTTTGTTTGGCTTATATTTCCATGTCACAGTCTACCACTGAGTGAGGTTGGGGCAAGAGCTCAAGGCAAGAACTGGGAGGCCAGGACTGGTGGAGAAGCCATGGAGGAATACTGACTTGCTCTCTATGTCTTCTTCATCCTGCTTTCTTATACAACCCAGGATGACCTGGCCAAGAGCAGCACTGTTGAGTGGGCTTGGCCCTCCTATATACCAATCACTAATCAAGAAAATGCCCCCACAGATTTGCCAATAGAACCCAATATGACATAGGCAATTCTTTAATTAAGGTTTCTTCTTCCTATAGACCTGTATTGTGTCATTCCAACAAAACACTAACCAGCATTTGTGTGTGTGTGTATGTGTGTGTAACAGTAAAAAAGGCGAGGTCATGAATTTGGGAGGGAGTTAGGGTCCTGTAGGAGGAGTTGGAGGGTAGAGAAGAAGGAGTGTAAATGGTAATAAATACAATACTTGTGTCTAAAATTCTCAAAAAGTAATAAATAAATTATTTTTTTAAAAAGCCAAAAAGAGGCAAGCAAAGAGATTTTCTAGAGTAAAAGACATCTCTAAGGGCTCAGTCACAAGCCAGTACAGCGTATGAGAAATACCATAAAGAGCCCAGATTAGTGACTGGAACAGGCCCGAGAGGTGGTCAGAGACCATCCTGGAAGGCCTTCTGTGACTGATTACTGATGAGTTGTTTGACTTCTAGATTTAAGGAAGGTGGTGGCATAGTTAATCAATCCCTCTGTGGAGATGATGATCAGAAGGTGAGCTAGGACATGACTGTCCTTGTCCAAAAGTGACATGCCAGTGATTTGAGCCAAAACGGTAGTATGTAGTGGAGAGGAAGGAAGGGATTTAGAAATTACCTATCAAAAAGGGATGCAGGGGTCAATTAACAAAATATAGAGACAGAAAATGTTATATGCTAAAGAAGCCAGGAGAAATTAGAAGGACTTCCCAGCTTCCGGGTTACATAATTGGGAAGTTGACCATACTTAATGAAACAAAAGGCAAGGTTTGTTAGGGTGTTTAAGAAGAATTTAACAATATATTCATGGGGCCCATGGTGGAGACTGTTTTTCCATTACTTGTAATGGACTTTCCAGTTAGACATATTAAGTGGGTAGTTGAAGATTTCTCATTGGAACTGATATAGCTATAGATACAGATTTATACAGATGATGTTCAGGTTGAGATAGAAGTGAATGTAGAGATATAAGAGATATAATGTGTATTCGTATGACAGAAGGTATCCAATAATATGGTGGGTGGGAAGAACCTATGGACCAGGAAGGTCTTTACACACTCGTGACTTGAACACAGCAGCTCTGAAGATTGTATCCCCATCTGTAGCCTCCACCAACAGAAAGGAGCAAGGGCCTTATCTACCAACGTTCACTTTATTTTAATTGATCAAGATTGATCACAAGATTAAGCTCAAACCAATCATGGGCAGAAACAAAATGACCATGATTGACTTAGGCTGGTTAATACCCTCACCCCTCTGAGACTGGCATAGGGTTACTCCTATTACCACCACCACTGTCGCTGCCACCACCACCACCATCATCATCATCATCTTCACCATCACCACCATTATCACTTAGCAGCTTGTTAGGGATGAAGAACCTAAGTCTTTATATCCCAGTCCTGTTAACTCAGAGGCTGCATGCTCTTATGATTCCCCAAGTGAGTCACATGACAAGTCCTGAGTCTGAGAAACACTAGCCTAGATGGCAGTGGTGCCCATACTGCCTGCCATGCTCATCACATTATCTAGTTCTTTGCTTCTCCCCTCACCTGCTCATCTGTCATAAAACCCAGAATGTTTCCAATGAAAGCAACAAAAGATTTCCTTAGACTAGTCCATGAATGCATCCTCTTTTCATTTTCTGGAGAAGAGAAAGAACAGGGCTTTAGTACAAGCTCGCCTATCTTGCAGTTTGAACCAGATGAAGCTATTACTATTGGTCTTTCTCGTCTTCCCATTCCTGTAAGATGTGAAATTATAGCCTGGGTTGACATTGCTATTTGGCTGCTTGGATGCATTTGTCTTCTTTAAAGCCATAAGGAGAATTTGGAATGCTTGTTTAGTTGTTGCATGTTTTAATTTTTCTTTTCTTTCTTCTTTTATTTATTTATTTATTTATTTTTGTGTGTAGTGCCCTTTATTGAGTCCACGGGTTTGCAGATTTTAATCAAAGCTTCTACACTGTTATTTGGACAGGGTTTCCTTTAGAGAGTTCTGTCTAGTATTGAGACTTCAAGACTTTTAAAAACACACAAAGGACCTAGACTTTTGTTTTCAAGAAATAACTAATCTGCTTCAAGAATTGTGGAACCAAGCCTAGGAGGAAGCAATAAATGAATTCACATGCCAAGGCTGAAGAGAGGGAGAATAAAAAGTCACTGACATGCAGGATTGGATGATATTTCATCAGTGCTTCATCTGAGCATCTCTCCATGGTAAGTAAGTTCTCATAACCTGATAAAGAGAAAAGGATTAATGCTGTGTCTTCCTTGGTTTCTCCCTATCCCCTCATTTATTTTATTCATTTGTTTTAAATGACTACCTGACAAGCATCAAGCAATCCCTGATGACAGCCTTATTATTTTACTTTAATGGCCATGAGAACATATTCTTCTAAAAACCATAAATGTGTCAAAATGGAAATATCAGTTTGTTGGAGACACTACATTTGACATAATTTTGGTAAAACTGTAAGCATCTCAATGAGACATTCTCTCCTTCCATGGCACAGGACCTCAGTGGTCTGTCCCCAGATTACAATCCATCTCTGCCCTTGCTTGCCTGACTCTGTCCTGTTGTCCTGATCACGTTTGCCTTAAATGTGTCAAACAATTCACAAAGCTCCCTTGAGCAGGTTCCCATCTCTCCAATATGCTCTTCATTGATGTGAACTGCCTCAAGAATTGAAGCTCATCTGTAAGACTCTATAGCTGGCCACTTAGCATTATCCACCTTTACCTCCAACACAGTGGTTCTCACCTTTCCTAACGCTATGACCCTTGAACACGGTTCCTCTTGCTGTGGTGACCTTCCCAACCATAACATTATTTTTGTTGCTATTTCACAACTGTAATTTTGTTACTGTTGTGAATGGTAATGTGAACATTTTTCGGAGATTAGAGGTTTGTCAAAGGGGTCGTGATCCTTAAGTTGAGAACCACTACTCTAATGGGATGCTTACAGTATGGATTAATGAGTGCACCATCTACTTTGCATTCATGAAGGTTGTTTGTATGTCTCATCCAAAGACTAAGCTCCCGTTTCATCCTCTGCGCTTCACTTGGTACCTATTACCAGCCTGGTAAATAGAGTTAGCATGCTCACCAAATATTTATGGCTACTCAGGTTGTGTGGGCCCTTATTTGATTTATTCTTCTTGGTTCCTTTGGATTGGTTGGGAATATGCTGTCAATTATTGTCAATGGAGTTCCAACAAAGTGACTTGGGAGACCTCTGGGCCAACGTGTTAATTAGCAGTCTAGGACCCTTGAGGTTTATGTTTTCTCCTGTGGCTGCCACTGTTTAGCCGCTAATCAGCTGAGTTCTAGAGTGGCAATAATGTCAGTACACAACAGAGCTCCCGTGGAACTCTGTGAACACTGTAACTGAGCAAGAAACGAACTTTCAACATGTACACTTGATGACACCTAAGATCGTTGACTATGAAGCAAGGCCTGTTGTGTTCTGGTCAATAACCCAGAAATGGGATGTTCTCCATACATCCCGTGAGCCTTTAACTTTAGAAACCCATAAGCAGCAATGAATAATTGTACCAATCATGGTAAATTTGCTAAGCAAAATGGCTAACATGGGATGGGAGATGGAGAGTGTTGCCTGAGAGACAGTCATTGATCCTCTCAGGACTCAGCATCCTCCAGGCTTGGTGGGAGCTGAAAATGCCTCGCCACAAAAGGGTTGTGTGAGTCAGGAACAGCAAGTGGGGATGCTCAGCACATAGCGATACTCAGTAAACTACAGGGACTGTGTTAGATGTATTTTTCATAATGAATCACGTGAAACTAAGAAATCTAGAAACTATTTAAACCAAGGCATTCACTGCTCTTCTTCCTATAGATCAGCATCAGTTTGACCCCTCTGTCTTTCTTTTATCCACCTTTCAAAAACACATCAATCTGAGTTATTTTTTTTAAAAAAAAAACCACTAAATGTAGAGATGACATTTTATGTTTAAATCCCCTTTTCTCATCTTAGAAAAAGAAATATTTATAAGAAGTTACTGAGTTTTCTCCTGTGCTAGCTATCAATGACTCACATTTAAAAACCAGATGGATTGAGTAAAGAAAAGGAAGAAAGAGCCATCATCTTGCTTCTCAGTGGTTTTAGATGGGAAGTGGGGACCCTCTGCTTCTGCTGCTCTCAATTTTTTTATAAGACAAAACAAGTAGTTCCTGGGCTTCATGGTTTCCAACCTTTATTATTTTATTATTATTATCATTAATTCCTTATAATATTCCTCCATAAGATCAGCATTTTCTCAATTGCTGATTGATGGGGGAGGGTTGAGCTCATTGTGGGTGGTGCCATTGCTAGGCTGGTGGTCCTGGGTTTGTAAGAAAGCAGGCTGAGCAAGGAAGCCATGGGAAATAAGGCAGTAAGCAGCACCCCTCCCTGACCTCTGCGTCAGGTCCTGCCTCCAGGTTCCTGCCCTGTTGGAGCCCCTGTCCTGGCTTTCTTTATTGATGGACAGTGTGGTGGAAGTGTAAGCTTAATCAACCCTTTTCTCCCCACGTGCCTTTTTAGTCATGGTGTTTCATCATAGCAACGGAAACCCGAACTAAGACACCAATTCTTTCTTCCATTGAATAAGTAAGGATTTAGGACAGGCTAACACAGAAAATGGAGTAACTTGCCAAGAAGAAGATGGTTTTATGTGTATCACAACCTTTTTTGTTTGATTTCTCCTCCCTTACATTTTGGCTGCATTCACGGAAGCGTTATTCTTAGTTAAAATAGAAAAGTTGAGATTTTCCTTCTTTTATTAATATCCTATAAACAAACACTAATCCTTGGAACATGACATTTCTTCTAGAAAAAATTCACAAGATGCATGAAGTGTTTCTGAAGGATGTGTTGCTCAGTTTCAGGTGTATGAAGATGTGGGAAGACAATGACTTGGCCTGTATTTATGCTGAGAGACATTTGCTCACAGCCTGAAGCTTGCTCATTTACATGTATCGGGATGAATAGCTCACTGCACTTGAGGACATGTTGGGAGCCATGAAGGAAAATATTAAGGAATTCTCTCCTTTCAGATAACTCCAGTTTGCGTGTCAAGTTGCCATCAAACTAGCCAGCACAATCAGATTGACAAGAGATATTTATAAAGCTCCAATAGCCCAGATCTCAAGGTTCTCCAAAGCTGACACTTCCTCTTTTCTTCAACATCTCATTCTTTGGTACAGAAGAGATAAAATGACTAAGTATATGGACCCCAGGATGATGCATTACTAAGGTTCACTCAAACATATATAATTACTAGATTCTTTTTGAAAAACCACATTGTTCTGGTAATAAAAATAAAGGAGAGGGGAGAAGAGAACATGAGGGAATGGGATGGTCGAGATGGGGGAAGAACAGAGAGGGAAAGCAAGGAAAGAGATATCTTGATAGAGGGAGCCATTCTGGAGCTAGTGAGAAACCCGGTGGTAGTGAAATTTCCAGGAATCCACAAGGATGACCCCAGGTAAGACCCTGAGAAATAGTGGAGAAGGTGCCTGAACTGGCCTTGCCCTGTAATCAGATTGATGACTATCTTAATTGTCATCATCAAACCATCATCCAGCAACTGATGGAAGTAGATGCAAAGATCCACAGCAAAGCGATGGGCTGAGCTCCCGGAGTCCAGTCAAAGAGAAGGAGGAACGATAATATGAGCAAAGGGATCAAGACCATGATGGGATTACCCATGGAAACAGCTGACCTGAGCTGGTGGGAGCGCACTGACTCTTGACTGACAGTGGGGGAACCTGCATAGGACCCAACTAGACCCTCTGAATGTGGGTGACAGTTGTGTGGCTTGGGCAGTCTTTGGGGCCACTGGCAGTGGGACCAGGATTTATCCCTAGTGCATGAACTGGCTTTTTGGAGCCCATTCTCTGTGAAGGGATACCTTGCTCAGCCTAGGTATAGGGGGGAGGGCCTTGGTTCTGCCTCAAAGTGATATGCCAGACTTCATTGACTTCCCATGGGAAGCTTTACCATCTCTGAGGAATGGATGGGAGGGGGGGAGGGGGAAGCAGGAGAAGCGGGGGGAGTGGGAATTGGGATTGGTATGTAAAATGAGAAAAGATTGTTTTTAATTTTTTTAAAAAAAGTAAATAAAAAATAACCAAACAAAATATAAAGACAGTGTATCACAGTCTTGGCTCTGTAAACAATGTCCATTCATATCCTGGTGCCCTCCGGAGGGGTGGGGGACATGAGGCATCTAATTGACAGCCTGAGCATATGTGTCTGCTCCCTGCCCCTGGCCCCCAACCACCCTCATTCTCCAATTACATTGAAATAACAAAAAATGATATCTACAACCACAGTTTGGGCATTTTGAAGATTTGTGTAGATAGAATCTGACAGATCAATAAAGAAAAACCAAAGGAAGGCTGCAGCAAAAATCAGTTGAAACATGTATGTACTGGAGGGGCTCAGAGTCAGGGCATGCAGGGCTTAGTCAGTGATTACCTGGCCTATAAACTGGAAGATCACATTACAAGCTCCTCAGCCAATCAAGGAAGGTCCTCCCAGGTCCGTCTTCTGTAGTGCTGAAGGAGTTCTTTTGGCTCCCATGCTAAAGCCCTAGCATTTGCTTGAAACAGAGAAGCAGGAGTGTCCCTCAGAAGGGTCATTGAACAGAGATGCCATCCAAACAGAGCAACACTCTTGTGCCTTAGCTAGAGGTGGGGTGAGCAAAGAAGTGGGGAGAAGGCAAGAAATCAGGGGCTTCTTCTGATATCAGAGGTTCCCAGATCTCTTACTCTGGGAAGAGGCAGCTCCTGTACCAAGGCAGTCCACTGCAGACCTGACAGACCTGCCCTGTGTCCCAGAAGCTGGCTCATCCGTCCCAGTCGTCGTCCCCCTGGAAGGCTAAATCAGCCGTGCGGTAGACATGCAACAACGTGGAAGAAACACTCAGACTTCCAAATCAGTGAAAACACTATTGTATAAAAATGGTGCATATGCAAATAGACACATTGCGGGCCACCAAGCTCTTCTGGAAGAGGAGAGAAAAGGGGATTTCTGAAAGCTTAGTATCTGTCTCAGAATTTGCAAGGGAGGGGACGTTTAGAAACAAAACAGAAGTGACCTATCCCATGCCGCAGACACTGTAAACTCTCATTATAAGCCTTTTCTTTTACACTTTGATCCATTTCAACCTACGAAACTTTTGCCTTCAGATCATCCTTTTTGGCGGTTTCACCATTCACAACCAGGACAATTTTGGTCCCCAGAATATGTGTGGCCCTGTTGAGACGTGGTGTTGATTGCCAGGGTCACTACTAAACCTGGAGGGTTCCACCTAAGGCATCTTAGTGCCTCCCCTTTGGGTACCCCCTCCCCCAACTCCTCTAGGCACCCCTCCAGCTTAGTTAACTTCCTTACTTTGGGGTTCAAAATTATGTCACCTGTTTTTTTTTTTTGTGACTGAGACTTACAACTCAGACATCTCGATAGTGATGCTTGGTGCCTTTTGGGAAATAGTCATAGTTCACGTCTGCACAGCTGAGGCTCTCGGCCTCTGAGCTTTCACTGCTTCTGAAAGCTTCCTCTGTGCTAAGTTACATGCATTTTTAAATAAATCAATAAGTCATAAATTCATAATTATTTAAATTCCAATTTAAGGTGATTCATATTTTCCCTCATTCTTTGATTTTTATTTCTATTTCCTTTCTCTTATGCTGGAAATTTTGGTCTGTTTTCATTATATATACACTACATATAATATATAAAAATTTAAATGACACTTTGTATTTTTATGAACAATACTATGAGATGCATTTTAGAATTTATTTGTAGGTTATGTCTTATAGTAGGATCTCTCCCACAAAATGGAAATCCTTATTTTATGCTTTCTTAAAACAATTGCTTACTTTATTTTATGTGGTTACCCTGATAGGAATGTAGATTTATTCTATTTTTCCTTTGAAAAACAGAGGAAAGTAGGCGTTGCTTCCTTTACTAGTCTTGGTTTAGTTTGGATTCTAACCATGTAAGGTATGTATCTAGTGCCAGGGTCTAAACTGTTTTTAAAGGGTACGCTCAGGTCAGGCTGATTTGTCATCAACCTGGTTCTTCCCACCTGCCTCTCTGGCTCCTCCTAAAAGTAATTAACTCAAAATTAAATTTCTTTGCTACTTCATTTCTTTTTGAAAACACAAGCATGCCCACAGATATGTTTTCACATGATATACTTTGTTGTTTATTTTGCCCTTTTATGAATACATCCTGGAGATTAATCTGTATAATGGAGAGATATTTCTTATTCTGTTTTGCACTGGATTTGACAGGCATCATACAATGCACAGGAGAGCCCCAGACACAGAGGATTAGGACTCAAGACATCCAAACAGTAGAGGCTGCTGGGAGCCCTTCAGCTTGACTGCTGTCTCTAAGCATAACCTCTGGGGTTCTAATATTTTGGTGGACCCTCATTTGCTAACTGGCCCTTGTAGTTTCCTTTCTCTTCATGTGATAAAGCGCTCACCAAAACCAACTTAGGAGAAGGATGGGGTTTGTTTGGATTACAGGTCTCAGTCTGTCACTGAGAGAAGCAACAACAGGAACTCAAGGTAGGAACCTAGAGTCAGGAGCTGAAGCAGAGACCAGACCGTGGCCATGCTTCCTGGCTTGCTTGCACAGCTTGCTCAGCTTGCTACCTCGGACAACCCAGGCTCACTTGCGCAGGGGTGGCACCACCCACAGTGGGTTAGGACCCTCTTGCCTCAATCCCTAATCAAGAAAATGCCCCACAGACTTGTACACAGGTCAGTCTGATGGAGGCAACTCCTCAGCTGAGGCAGCTTCTTTTCAGGTGATCTAGCTTATGTCAAATTGACAAAAAACTAACCAGACCCCTCTTTTTCATTCACTTGACTATTTCCAGTCGTGGACAGTTACAGACAGGGCTACTGTGCTAATGAGATCTGTACACTGGTAATTTTACACTCTGCCAGAGTATCCTGAAAATCCATTTCCTCAAGTGCAACTAGTGGGTCAGAAAGAACATGTAAATATAACGCTGCTAGATGGTGTCTTTCCACCAGCAACATATGAGACGGCGTTTGTGGCCAAACACTGCCAACAGAGCATGTGGTCATGAGAATTTTACTAGTCTGATACGTAAGAAATCATGTTTCACTGTTTTCCTATTATAAGTGTGGTTGGACAACACTTTAAATAGCTATTTTCACGTCTCCCGTCTATTTATCTGTTTTGTTTATTTTAAGAGTAGGTGAAATTAGTTATTATTTGGCATTAACGACAATGAGAAGACAGCACATAAATTTGTGGAATTTGAGCCGAAGTGGCAAGAAGATGTGTGACTCTAGTTATATTAGAAAATAAGATTGGAACTAAGCATTCTCCGGGCAACTCTGGAAAAGAATGAGAAAACTACTTCAAAAGTCAACTGAAGAGGTTTTTAAGGTTGGATGCAAAAATGATGAGATACAAAATGAATAAAAACAAAACCTTTAAAAGTCCTGATTTACAGGCGAAGGCACGCAAAGAATGGCCAAAGCAGACTAAAGGGATTATTGATAGTAAAAGGAGAAATTCCTAAACGAAAACATGAAACAAGGCTTTTTTTAAAAAGAAAATCCCTGGAAGGCCTAAGTGCTGCTTCTCAGTGAGGATCAATGTGAACAGGCTTTGAAAACATCTAGCAGAAAACAGAGGTCTGGGCAGACTCATCGAGAACAGTGTGATGGCGTCAGTGCAGAGCTGAGCATTGGAGATGGAGGATCCTGAGTAAATACTACATAGAGCAACATACATACCGTGCACATGTCTACATGCCACACCGTGTGTACTATACGTGTGTGTATAGCTCAACTGTAAAATTGGCAGACAACACATGGAATATTTCTAGGAAATTGTTAATTATGAAATTTGATTTAGAAAGAGGAAAGCTTTAAATTTATTAGAAGAATTTGAAGAACTGATAAAAAAAAACCTAAAAGCAAAACAAAAAGCAAAATCATCCTCATTAAAATGGTGCCAAAGGCCTCTGCCTGGCATGCAGAAAGAGAGTCTTTTCTCTCTGGGATAAAAAGGTAGCTCACGTTTTCTTGAGTCTATCAGAGAGATGTGGCAAAAAGCTAACCAAAATGCCTGCAGTCCTAGATGAGCGCCTTCAGGGCGAGCTGGGACAGAAGGCCTGCCTAGCCTATGGCTGAGCCCAGGAATTGGGCCTCTGAGGACCACACAATTTAGGAAGATTAACTCAGCTACAACTTTAATATTATTTACTTTTATGTGTGTGTGTGTGGTTTGCCTCCATGCATCATGTGTGTGCAGTACCTGTGGAGGCCAAAAGAGCCTGGGACTAGAGTTACAGACAGATGTGAGCTGCCATGTGGATGCTGGAAATCAAACCTGGGTCCTCTGGAAGAGCAGCCTGTGCTCCTGACCACTAAGCCATCTCTCCGGCTCCTCACCTAAAACCTTTAATGGCTTGTTAGGCTCCAAATGTGGGACACCATGACAGCACAGATCTGCTGGGCACTGCAGACACTTAGAGATCTTGGTCGTGCTGCTACAGGAAAGTAATCACGGGAACTCCAGTAAACTGCGGGGCTGGGCTGGGTGGAGAGGGAGGAACTCTTACCATCAGGACAAGTGAAAATCCACATGGTGGAGGCAGAGAAGAGAAAGAAAAATTTGCGTCCAGACGAGGCTTAGCAAACTGTTCCTTGGCCGGAACACTAGCTGAAGTTAGCACTGGAGAGAGGATAGGCCCCCAAAACAACCCCCAACCCAGTCCGAACCCTAGGGTACACCTGGATTTTTACTAGTAAGCAGCAAATGGCAGTGTGGTGGTTTGAATGAAAATGGCCCCCACAGACTCATAGGGAGTGGAATTATATGAAAGGATTAAAGAGATGTGGCTTTCTTGGAGAAGTATGTCACTGAGAGTAGGCTTTGAGGTTTAAGAAGCTCAAGCCAGGCCCAGTGGCTTGCTCTCTCTTTCTTCCTGTCAATGCAAAAGTAGAACTCTCATGCACCGTGAGGGCCTGTCCAGCACAATGTCTGCCTACACACTGCCATGCTTTCTACCGTAACGATAACAGACTCAACCTCTGAACCTGTAAAGCTAGCTCCAGTTTAATGGTTTCCTTTTTAAGAGATGCTGTGGTCGTGGTGTCTCTTCACAGCAATAGAAACTCTAAGACAGCGGTAACCTATTGCTGAAGGAACAATCCAGAATAAGTCCCCCATGAGGTACACATGTATGGTGAAGACCTGAAGTCAGGATAAAAAGAACATTGAGAACCCCATCACACACACATACCCCAAGCACTAGTCCTTACCGCAAGCCCTAATGAGCGCACAAAGCGCTACTTTCATCCACCCTCCTGTACCAGTGGATTGGCAGTGGCAGGTGTGCTGGTCCAGTGAGGGCGTGCATAGGATTTATCTCAACCTCTACTGTCCTTTGTAAAGGATTTGGCATTTAAGGATAAGTGGTAAGATTTTTTTTTTTTAGAAGTAAGAAGAAAATAAAAAGATGGACCAAGTGGTTTTCTGTGTGAGTTCTGTAACATCTTCAAGGGGCATGAAAATTTTTGCTTAAGTCATTCAGGAAGAAGAAAACAGGGTGTGAACAACTAAGAGCTAAGAGGAGGGGAAACAGAATCTTAACATTAAAGGAAGTTTCATGAAGTGGGACAGAGAGATGTGTCATATTTACAAGTCCCCAGCCGTGATGCCATTGGATATAAACTTGTGAGGTTTTGCCATGGCGTGAGGCTCCTGTCTTGTTCTGGGGTAGCCGTGGGAGGTGGATTCTTTTCCCTTTTCCAGAGATCTGGAGAAATCACGTCTCTTCTGGTTTGTGGAGACTACATTGGAAGGTAAGTTCTTTCTAAAACAAGTTTCTCATTCTGTTTGGTCGACAGACAATGACAAGATCCAAACATGACCAAACTTGACAGAATCAAGAGCAGGGATGCCCACCTGGGTTTTCAAAAATTGCTTGAAAATGTAATCTGCACTGCTTTGCAAGGGGCTTGACTTGCAACCTCACAAGCCCACATCTCAGGGGCCCCATCCAGTTCCAGACCTGCTCAGGGTCCCTGTCGTCACAGTGGGCAAGTGAGGGGCTGCTCCCTTCCCCTGCTAGGAATTCCTTGACTTGCTCTTTGTCCTTTGCCAGTCTCAAAACCTCCCTTCCGTTCAATCTTCTCCTGAGTGGGGGAGGGGGAAGGGGGCGGCAGAGGAAAAGGTTTAAAAGCAAAGAAAACAAGAAGGAGGAGGAAGCGACCAGCGCTCAGTGAACCCTCAAGTGTGAAAGGTTAATCCGGATAGCACTTAATAATCACCACCGTGAGGTCAGACTGGGTGACATCTCCTGTTGTGCACAGGCTGCCCCCTCCACCTCCTGCAGAGGCTCGCTTCCTGAGCCCAGGTGACCTTCTGAAATCCTCACCTCTGCCTCTGTGCCTGGCATCAGGCCCTTCCTGTGCCACCGCCTCCACCAGCCACCAGATGCTCTGAATTACCCCCAGCCTGTTTATGCACCCTAGAGACAGGAGCTCGGGTGTAGAGGACTGTGCTGTGTCTTAGGGCCCTGTCTGTGTGTACTGCAGAGTGTGAGAAAAAAAGAAAAATAAACAGCCAATTTCCGGTGTATTCTAATGTGAACCCAGAAGCTGGACAGTGCCTGGAACTCAGCGGCACACAATGTTCAGAACAGTGCTCATGGGTCTGTCATGCCCAAGGGAACAGTGTTGAAAGTCATTTACGTCTTAAGACGTTTGGCTGATGGCCAAATAACATGTTACTGTTGTTAGGTCCAAATGAAACACCAGTTCCCCAAACTCCAAAAGGCAGTTCAGACATCCAGAAATGAGCTCAGCCTGGACCATAGGAAGATTTCTGGGGGTTAGATAAAAGCCAGCATCCCTCAGGAACTTGTGAAGACTAAGCCGGTTCCTTTCTCCACCAAAAGGAGCAATGTCCCTTATCAATGACAAAGGGGACTAATGGCTACCTGTGGTATGATTAAGCATGCCAAAGGGCATGCTGGTCTTCAGGTTCTCTCAGTGTCACATGTCAGAGTCCATGCTAGCTAGCCTCCTTCCTTATCACCTCCTCCTCTACCCTAAGCTGCCCCCGTTCTTCTAATGGCCCCCCTATTTTTAGATATGTATTTTCTCTTTGTCTCTCCCTCTATCTTCCCTCTCTCTCTTAATCTGCTTCTCTCATGGCCAGATCCAGTCTGCTGGCCATGGTCAGTCTACACCTTTCTCTCTCTGCTCTGAATTTTTCCAGATGCCTCTGGCTGTTCTCTCTCTCATATCTACAATAAAAACCTTTCTTTTAACCACACACACACATACTCGGACACCAAATTCTCAGCACAAAGAAGATTTTATTACCCTTGGGGGAGGGGGACTGCCTCTGGGTCAGGGGGCTGTGTCTAGATCAGGGGGCTGTCTTTGGGTCAGGGGGCTGCGTCCAGATCAGGGGGCTGTCTTTGGGTCAGGGGACTGCCTCTGGTCAGGGGTTGTTTTTGGATCAGGGGGTTGTTTCTGGATCAGGGGCTGTTTCTGGGTCAGTGGACTGTCTTTGGATGGGGGGCTGCCTCTGGATCAGACGGCTATTTCTGGGTCAGAGGCCTGGCTCTGGGTCAGGGGACTGCTTCTGGATCAGGCAAAAACAGCATCAGGTGTCACTGCTGACGCGGTTTTTAAGGAGAAAGAGAGAAGTCTGTGCTAGGGTGAGTTGGTAAGTCCTGATTGGCCCTGTTAGCCAGTGTAGCCAAATAAAGAATTTTGATTGCTGTTTTGTTTGGTGTTTTAGTAGCTGGATGAGTTTTAGTTTGGCATAAGGTAATGGCCAAATAGGAACCAGACCTTGGTGGCTAGCTTTAAGAATGTAATCGAACAGTTTAGCAAGGCAGAGGCAAGGGGGCCTTGATGTCCCATCTCTCATCAAATCCTAAAGTACTCTGTACCCAGACACAGACTTTTCTTTTATACACATTTTCTATGAAGAAACTGGCCCTTCCTTCCCCTGGTGCTTTCTGGATTTTGCTGTATTTTACTGAAATTCTTAGGAAGACACCACTACCACTTCTACCACCACCAATACAACCAGACACTGCTCGGGAATGGCAGGAGCCATCCCTGGGATGCTGAAGAGGAAGAAACCTGTCTGGAAAACCATGTCTTTGTTGGCGCTGAAGGAGGGCGGGGTAGGAAGACGCTCATTCGCTCATGTGTTCCTGTCACCCCAGGGACTGAGCCTGATCTGTCACCCTCCCCAGTCGAGTTCCCATATTTATACAACCCAAACAAGCCTAGTTCCATGATGGGCAGTGCTCATCATGAGTGCTCTCCTTCCTTACCTGACATTTAGTATTTGCCCCAGAATCCTACCGTCAATCTGAACTTGGGACTTAACCTTAGTGACAACAGCTCAGTCGGGAACCCTGAGGTTTCTCGTGGCTTTGGAGACTGTCAGTGATGATGATGATGGCGAGGAAGAGCACAGCCGACTGTAGCAGGGTGCTGTGGACCAGGACCTGTGATAAACGCAGCACTCATTACTCTGACTTCTTAAGTCCTAATGGAACTGGTTTAGTTCTCTCTTGCTACCTTCAAACATGTCACAAAAATGTAGCAACTTAAAGCAGTGCATATTTATGATGCCGTAGCTTGTGTGACTCAGGTTTGGAAGCTGTAACTTCAACAGCTCCTGCTCTCCAGGGTTGCGTAGGCCGAATGCTGCTTGAATGCCTTCTCCAGAAATGAATGCGAAAGGAGTTGCTCCTCACTCTGTATGCTTGGACCGGAGTGTCCTACCTGGGTGATGAGCTAAGGGTTCGTCAATGCCTGTTGACTAAGAAGGTGCTCTAAGTTCTTTGCCAGATGCTAGTATGGCAACCTCATGCTTCAGAGTTAATAATCTACTAGCAGGATGGATGATTCCCTTCTTTTTAACCTAATCATGGAAACAGCTATCATCTCTGCCTTATTCTACTCTCTAAAATCAAGTCACTAGGTCCCAGCTCACACTCAAATGGAAGGGATTACTTATATAGCAGATAGGAGTCATCAGTGACCATCATAGCAACCTGAACACCGACTGCAGAAGGAGGAAGTCAAAGGCTAGACTGTAAAGACAATTCCAGGCATAGAAGATGGACGTAGTTCAAGGTTAGAACTGAAGCTAACATATGTCAGGGTCAGCGGGTAGAAGGATGAAGCGCCTGCCATTGTGTTTGATCTGCAGCGTCTTCCTGTCTCTCCTAGCCCTAACACAAAGGCGGAACCAAGGGAATGGTGTGTACGAGGGGGAAAGGATATTAGTAGAAATACCATGACACTGCATAGATAAACACTGTCCCATTGGAAAAGCAGACAACAATGGAGGAGTGTAGAAAGCATCCAGGCAAAAGTGACTAGGAAGCCCTGGTGGGAAGAAGTCTTTTGGCCTGGATGTGCCAAGGTATCAAAGGTAGGATGTAAGGCATGAAGCGGATCTAGAATAAGGGGTTTGCAACCAGTCTGACAAGAGGAACAAAGCAAACTTCAGGCAGAGTACACACGGTATCTCTGAGAATATTTCGAAGGCAGTGTTACTCAGAGCAAAGGTGTAGGGGAGAGGGTGAGGAACATCGTTTGGCAGCATCTGCAAGGATAACTTTTACTTGACATATCTTAGGGGGAAGGCTTCAGATTTTTCAGAGCTAGTGTGCTGTGGGAAGCTGTGTGGGGACAGAGGGTAAAGACTGTAGTAGGAGACTTTCCTGACATGAACTTTCTTGGTAGACATGATGGCTACAACATGCTGCAACCTTGTAGGGAATGCTCTTAGATCCAAAGCCTGTGGATCTTTGTTGAGAGCAGGAATAGACTTGGGTGAAACGTTTATCATGAACCAGGAATGGTGGCCTGTGCTCACGTCGTATAGAATAAATACTAAGTGCCTGTCAGCCAGCGGTGACGATGGGATGGTAACATCTGCACCCCAACAATGGGGAAGGATTCCAAAGTAGGATTTAAACAGCAGTTGTCACCCCATCCTCTTTTACAGCCATCCCCATGTGCCCCCACATAGTCCCTTCTCCAGAAGGTTCCTTTCCTAGAATTCTCTCCTGTCAACAGAAGGATCACTCCCTGGCTTGCTCCTGGGGAATTTCCCAATATCAGAGCCCTGCGGCAATGAAGGGCAGAGTCACTGAGGTAGCAAGACAAAGACACCCAGAGTCCCTGAGAAATGTCTTCATAGTACAGAAAGAGAAAATGAAATCAGGAAAGGCTTCCTTGCCAGCCAACAAAAGCAATAGTTTCTGGAGCGATGTTAACTTTTGCAGCTTTTGGTGGCAAATCCCCTACAGTGAGGGTTGAGAGACCAGTGCCTTCATAATCCAAAGGTTTAGGGCCTCTCCTCCAGCACCTGGGGGCAGCTGAGCTCCCACCCACGCACCAGGAGCAAACTGACTACCTGCAACCTCCCCTCCCTGGAGGACACCGTGTGATGTTTCCAGGTTCCCCCTGTAGGATATTACAGTAACTTTCAGTGGTTAATGAATAGCTTCCTGGGGCCCGCTTCACTTAATTGTTCAAAGGCCATTTATTCCTGTGCATAAGACTGCGACCTAGCTAATGAGTGTACTTCCCTGAGAAAGCCTGGAAGCAGAGGAGTGGCAGGGTCAGACGGGCTCTGGAGAAGCAGGGATGCAGAACAGGGCTAGTCTAATCCTCTGTGCCCTCTCCCTCCTCGCAGGCTTTCTGATGATCTGCTTGGGGGGCTACTTCATCTCCAACTCCATAGTTCCCTCTCAGAGGAATCTGGCTGTGGCCTACGTGCTTCTGCCTGTGGGGTTTGTGATCCTCCTGAGTGGAATTTTCTGGGCCACTTTCCGCCAAGCAAATAAAAACAAAGAGATGTTCAGCCACGTGCTGAGACAGCACCTCGCTTCCCGGGACCTGCCCCTGGCCACAATAGACAGGTACGTGCTGAGCGCCGCGCCGGAGGGTGTGAGAAGGGCTGAGATGAGCTACAGTGTGGGAGGGAAGTGGAGTGATGTTTAATTGCACAGTGGATCCACTTACTACAGGGCCATTTGCTCTGGGGTCACAGTGTGGAAGAATAAGGCTGCTATTGGGGAAACCAATGAGGCAAGGGGGAATTTTCTTAAGGTAAGATCCTCACACCCCTAGTAAAAACTCACATACAGCAAGCATATTAAGGGGCACAACTCCTAGGTTCTTCTTACATTTGGGGGGTAATTCTAGTGAAAGGCAGATGATGACTAGGTGGCCCCTATAACCTGGTTACTGAGTTATAAAGGAAGTCCCAGACCAAATTCCACCCACGATAAGTGATCAAGCAGACATCAAGTCAGTCATCAACTCCTGTGACTAAGGGAAGTTCTAGATACTGTCCTTTTCAGTGTTCTGCACTCACCTTGCATGAAGGCTGCATTCCAAGCAAGATGATAACATGTCCATCAATGATGGAAAAACAAATGACAGCATGAACACATACACATTGCAATATTAATTGATCTTAAGAGGGAACAAAATAATTGATACATGCCGTAGGTGAAAATACACTGAAAATATGATGCCAAGTGATCCCCATTCGTCAGAAAGGAAAACCATGGGACCATTCCACTCACACCAAGTAGCGACCAAAGAGAGGAAATAGGAAAGTGGTTCCTAGGCCTGGAGTGCGCGTGTAAGGGAAAGTGAAGAGTTGCTATTTGATGAATATGGGGTTGTAGTTTGGAGAGATACAAAAGTTCAAGCGATGCTTTGCAGCAATATAAGATCACTAAATACCACTAAACAGCCTTACAAGTAATACATGCTAAGTTATTTGTATTTTACCAAAACAGAAAAGTCAAGGATTTGGGTAACCTTGTGGTTAGCATCAATCCTCTGATTCTTGTCCAATCACAAGAACACTGTTCTTAAGGTATAGGAAGTAAGAATCTATACGTCCTTTTGTGTTCTTCATGCAAGAGTAGGAAGTCCATAAAACGTCTTCGTTATCCCATGCACACTGATACCCTCTCGCCCATGGCTATGCATTGTTGATATCCCTTACACCACTCACACATATTCCCAAGGTTAATTAGACTAACCAGGAAGAAGTTCTTTGGGTTTAATGAAAAATTGAGATAGCAGGAGAGATTTAGAAGGTTCTTCTGGAGTGTTAGAGAGAGAGAGAGAGAGAGAGAGAGAGAGAGAGAGAGAGAGAGAGAGAGAGAATCCGCCTCTACAGTGTGTATTTCTGCTAATAGTAACTGAGTACCTTTAGGATGCACCTGAAATTTACCAACACAGTCATATGTCTCTTGTCTGGAGGTTTCAAAAGTAAATAATGATTGTCTTGACACCCCTATCTCACTGCTCCTTCCTGCTGCATCCTGAGATGCTCAGACCACAGAGTTAAACGGGAAAAATTCCATATCTCAAAAATCTGCACTCCAAATGGCAGAGCTATCCAAGCGAATGTTCCTCCGGTGATGGAATTCATGGCAGCTGTCCTCCTGGAGTCTATCTCATGGTTCCAGGGAAGGACTTACCTTTCTGTTCCCATGACTCAGCCTTAGCTATTCCCAGGGAAGGTCGAGACTGACATTGTACAGTAGACAGCTCCTTCAGCGATTTGGCCTTAGGCCTTGTGACATTTGGAAAGGAGCAGAGGTTCCAAATGGCAGACCTTGTAGACCTTGTTCTGTTTTGGTTACTCACCATAAACACTCCACTGGGCACTGGGTAGATTACCTCTATAAATACACGACTCGTGTATGCTTGCCCTGGCTCTCTTCCACTCACCCCACCCCCACCTTCATTCATGGCAGAGGAGCCAGAAGCATTTAGTAATTACTTAGATGGACAAGATGATGAACAGGTCCATCAACTGGGGTGAGTGACCTTAACCACGGGCAGGCCAGCCTAGCAATGCTGCAGCTGAGTGCCTCCCAAAGCTGTAAGCTGAAGCCTCTTGAGGCCTGAGCATGTTTCCTCTGAAACCAGCTGCCCAGGGCTTGACCATGTGTCAGGAGAGAGGGGTGGCATCTCTCGGGTGTGATTGGTTTCCTGCCTGTGATTGGTTTCCATTCATTATTTTGTTGCTTGTGAGGGTCAGGGGTCTTGAGAGCAAGGAGTGGAGGACAAGGTGTGTTAAGGACTGAGCACTAGCTAAAGAGAGGTTCATGGTCAAAGTCTCTGTGTCACCTAGGGCTGATAAGGATAGCGCACTGAGTGGCTGCTTCCTGGACTCTTTCAGCAAACAAGGAGGAATGACTTGGCACACCTGTCTGGAGCAGGCGGACTGCTATGACTGGAAGGGATCAATTCCACAGGAAGAGTGTGCAGTTTTTAGAAACTGGCAGTGTCAGAAAAGTACATCTGCTTCAAACTCAGTGTTTCCTAGCAGTTTAGCTTCCCACGATGTGAGCTGAGAGAGGCAGACATATGCTTCTTCACCGCCGAGACCTAAATAACACATGCACTTCTGTGGCATTTCATCCCACAGGCCCGACTTTTATCCCCCGACATATGAAGAAAGCCTAGATGCTGAGAAACAGGACTGCCCTGCAGGCAGAGGCCTCCTAGGATTTCCTCCTCCTCTGTATTCGGCAACAAACCTGGAACTTGAAGATGAAGATGACCTGCAACCTGAGGCCCCGCCACCCTACCAGGAGAGCATAGCAGATGCAGCAGTGCCAGCAAAGGCACAGGATGCCCAGGGACCAACCACAGTGCCAAGGGCAGGGCCTGCTCTCCTGCACTCTGAACTCGCCAGCTGCTGAGGAGACAGGCTGGCCAGGGACTGGGAAGCAGCCCTGCCATCCTGCAGTAGAGCAAGGCCACCGTGGGTTCAAGGGTCTTGCGTTCAGCCTTGCCAGGACAGCATGGGGACCTTGAAGGACATAGCCACCAGCAGGAAGTTGGTGTAGAGAATTCCCACTAAACCCAACCCGGTTGAACCTTAGACTGAAAAGAAGGCCAGGCTCCCATCTCAACTTAAGCCTGGCGGGGCCCTGGCTGTGGGTGGGGCTGTGACAGTCCTTCGCGTATGTGTCAAAAGTGTCTCAAAGGGAAGACGCCTGGGAGACAGCGTTGGAGTCACCCACTGACCGTGCTACCTGGGTGACACCATAGCTCACACATATCATGGGAGGGGCCCTAGGAACCAAGGGCCGTCATTTTGTATAGTTTTAATTATCTATGTTTTCTTTCTGTATGAAAGGGAAGAGACTGCAATATTTGCTTTCAAATGGTTCAAACACACAATGTGGAGTTACCTCTTAAAGAGGTTCTCATTTAGGTACATCGGAGTTCTTACAGATTCAAGCTGACTAGATAGAATACTTAATTCATGATCCAGAGAGTCAACAGTGATGCTAATACACAACTTATTACAAATCTGGAGAAGTTTAAAAAATGTTTATAGGCAGTTTTCCAAGATGCTCCCCCTTTCAAACTCTGAATGTCAGAGATTAAAAACTGTAAGGCCATGTTTCCGTTACCAGGATGTTTTCTGTGTCTTAAGATATAGACCTAGACTTCTAGACTTAAAAAACCCAATGGTCTCTCCTTGTCTTTATTTTCTTCATGGAAGATTTTAAAATCAGAGAACAGGTTGGGTCGGGGTAAAATGACAGGACATACAGGCTGGGGCTTGTACACGTGAATGAGGATATCCATCTCCCGGCCTCATGTTCTTTCTCTACCGAGTAGGGCATCTGTGTCCAGGCTGGTATCTAACAGATATAACATGCCTTTTAAGGGGTGGGTAAACTAGCCCTCCCATGCATGTAATTAGCCCCCACCCCATCTTTAAGAGGTGGAACCATTCCTGTTTCAGGGATGTATCAACAGAGGCTTTGGGCGTTCAGGAAATGTGTTCAACGAAACAGTGGCCTCAAGAAAGGTGAAGAACCTAAGGTACGTGAGAGGAGTTACTTACCTCAGAATTTTGAGCAGGTGGGGTATTTTTTTTCTCTTTCCGGGACACAGCTTAGATTTCTTGCTCCATCTCAAAAGTGACCCCTACGAGAAAGCAGTGTTCCAGGTCACTGCTGTACTACCCACCCTCAAAGAAGCAGCTGAGGTGGCTTTAGGATTATTCGGCTTCTTGGTTAAAATATGCCAGACTGTTTCCTGCCTGTGAAATGGGCCCTCAGAGTGCAGCTTTCCTGACTCCTCCAGAGGATAGCCACCATGATGGGCACCGGAGAAGAGCCTTTGGAAACTTACAGGGAATAATGACATCTTTCAAGAAGAGTGACATTAAGGTGGAACTGGGTGTCCATGGTCTCCAGTCCTCCAGTGATGCAGAGATAGCACATAAGAAGCCAAAAGAGCAAAGCCCTGGTCCACGAAGCACACCTTTGTGAATCTCCACATTGAGTCCTTGACAATGAGGGAACCACTAGATAGGAAGGCCACTGATGACTGTTGAGCAAGAAGGTGACCGTTTATTAACAACACAATTTGTCATTCCTTTCTTGTCATCTCTTTCCAGCCCCCTACCAAGCAATTTTCCCTACTGGCTAAAATGACAAGCATTATTGGACTTCTACCCAGATTTGCACACAGAATAGTTTTTCTACCACCAGGGGTCAGATGAACCCAGTGTTCAATCTGGTTTGCAAACACTGTGTAAGTCTCCGCAAGGCAATAAATTTTGTATTCAAAGTCTTTTTGTAATTTCTTTTGTGGGTGTGTGTTGTACATGCATGTGTATGTGCCCAAGTGCATGTGTGTGAACACACGTGGGGTAGTCAGGGCTGTTGCTTCAGATAGGCTGGCTGGCAAGGGAATTTCCAGGGATCTTCCTGGGATTCCTGGCACAAGTGAGGATTTAAGCTAGCTCCTCACACTTTCACAGCAAGCACGCTAACCTCTGAGCCACCTCTCCATTACCTCTGACTTTCCTTCCTCCTCCCTCCCTCCCTCCCTCCCTCCCTTCCTTTCTCCTCCTTTCCTCTCTCCCTCCTTCCCTTCTCTCTTTTTTCCTTCCTTCTTTCCTTTTTGTATCAGAAAAAGAAATCAGTAGAGGACCCTAAGTCATAGTAGCATTTTCCATAGTATCAAAATGAGTTTATATTCCTACAAACCCAAACATGACTGATAACCAGATGCTGCTTTAGAAAACAACCTTGTGCTTCATTTTTAAAAAGAACAGTAAAGTTGGACACTTGTAACTCAAGCACTTGTGAGGTAGAATCTGGAGGATCAGTTCAGCCTTAGAAGGAAGGCAGGGAGGGGGAGAGGGAGGGAGAGAAGAAGAGGCAGAGGGAGGGAGGGAGAGAGAAAAAAAGAAAAAGAAAAACCAGCACTAAAACATAATCCTTGACATGTTTCTAACACAAGTACTCTGATTCAGGAGTCAAGAACCCGGGTATCATGAAAAACAATCTTTGATTTTCGAGTCTCAGCAACTAAAATCCACCGGGCGAGCCAAACAAATGTGTCCTGTTGTATGTAGTCAACGGCACACGGGATGCACTCAGGGACAGCAGTGCTGGCATCCTCCTTCTTTCCCAGGTGTGTGATAAATGAGATGTTGCTGGGTTAGGAGCCATGGTCCCATGGATACTGAGAGGGCATTTGGACTGAGACAATGGAGAGAGGAAAGTCTCCATGGCAGAGGGTCCCTACCATTCTTCCTCATCCCCAGTGTGAGTCATAGTGCCCCCTGACCCCAGTGAACAGTTTCATGTTGTCCCTTTGATCAACAACTTTAAATAATTGCCACCAGCACCTAGAAGATCAGGATGGCAAAGTCAGTATACAGTACATGAAGCTGAATCTTTGCATAGCTGAGATGGACTGGCTCTGTCTTGACCTCTCCATGCAAAAACTCACAGTTTTTTTTTGTTTGTTTGTTGTTTTGTTTTGTTTTTGAACTGACACATCTGTTTGTCTTTCAAGATTTTTCCATAGTCTATTGTTTTTGGTGAAGCATCATTCAAATTCACCAACGGGGCACGGCACATGCGAGGTGCTGAAAGAAATGGAAAGAGGACAGAGAATCATGGATTTGTTCATCCACTGTGTTCTCTAAAGCTCCATGACGACCCGGGTGACTCACACAATAGTGAGCTGGCTATTGCATGGGCTATTTCTGCGGGCAAAGCCTCTAGCTGGTTGAGGTAGTTGAGCAGGCATTCTGCTAAGCTCTGCTGCCTCAGCTGAGCTCTTACTGTCTGTAACTGTTGATGATCCAAATGCCGACTTACTACTCATGAGCATGGAGTCATCTTACTGTCATTATCGGTTTCCACAAATGCTTTGTCATCCTCTATATCAGTCGGAGCTCATGGATCTGGCCACCAAAACTCCCAGGTCATGGTACTATGATTTTTGCCATTATTTAGTGTGGCCAAATCTAGCACAGGGCTCCACCAAGGATGTCTATCGATCTAAGGATTCTTGTGTGGAAGCATTCATGACCTGCAAATGTGATGGGCGCATCCTGCAATTTGGAACGGAAAGATCTGATAAATGTTCTCTCTCTAAAGATGGCTTCCCGTGTGTGTGTGTGTGTGTGTGTGTGTGTGTGTGTGTACATGCATGTGTGCACAAACACGTGGAAGCCAGGGGTCAATGTCAGGTGTTCACTTCAGTTTCTGAGACACCTTACCACCTGAACCATCTTCCCAACCCCTTCCTGTTTTTTAAAAGCGTCATGAAGAAGTTCAAGAGTCTTAGGTGAAACAAAACAACCTTTTGTTTGGGGGGAATGGCTGACACCTGGCAGGAAGGGTATTAAACACCCAAGTCCCAACCCCCATAAGTGTCTCCCTGGCACATATGCACACACATTTCCAAATGCCCTAGATGAATTGAATTGGGCACTGATTTGGTAAAGAACTACTGTGTGTGTGTGTGGGGGGGGGTTTGCCACCTTCCAGAGCATACATTGCAACGAGGGAACCCCTGAGTTCTAGAAGATCTCCAGAGGTGCCCTAATAGTCACCTCACTATAAAATAGCCTCTTGTATGATTCACTTGTGAATCTTGCTGATTCCCACAAAATTCTTGTATATCTCATGTCACTTACTCTTAATTAAAAAAATATTGTCTGTGTGAGTGTGTGGGTTTGGCGCATATCCCAGGCCACACAGGGAAGGCCAGAGGACAACTGTGGAGTCAAATTTCTTTTTGAACTCAAGTTGTTCAGTAGCCATGCACGGTAAGCATCTTTACCTACACCCCAGTCATCTCACTGACCCTTGGGTCATTTGATCTTAAATGCTGGATCTGGCCCTCCATCTTTAACAAGAGGAGTATCATATAATGTGGTTTGCTAGCTTTCATCCCTCATCAGAATAACACAAGAATCCATATATGCAATCTTGGGTTAAGGCAGAAATAATACCTCGGCAGTATAAACTTGAGAGAGCTTGGACACAGGCCGTGTCCTAGAATCACGGAGAGACCTGATCTTTGTTAACATATCTGAGGAAAGATGATGGCCATGGATATTTGTTCCACTTGATGCTATATCCTATGTCTGCATGAATGCCAACCATCACCAACCTCTGGCCCTCAAGGCCAGCCTCTTCTGCAAGCCCTTGACTGTTCTGTTTCACTGCTTCCATTCAGCTCTGATAAATTAAACAAACACTAATTCCCAAGGAACGCTATTCTTTAGGAGGTGTCTCCTGTTCCCAGTGTCAGTTATTCTCCACGTGTTCCCATAGCTCATGCCTGCACTTCTACTGTAATATCGATGCCTTCCCAATGACTTGTGAGTGTTGGTCACAGCCAACTCTTTCCAGACAGTAAGTCCCTAAGAGCAGGGATAACTCCATCCATCTTCTTGTTACATCTGAAAAAAGAATGTGCCTAGAGCAGCTACTCAACCAGTGTTTGCTCAATGGATGAATGAATGAATGAATGAATGAGCAAATGAACTGATGGGTGAGTATACACTGGGCTACTACACATACATAAAAAAGGGAACCAGACTGTGTAAGTTGAATAGCTTGAACTTAAAAGTTAGTGATGATTTAAGTTCAGGAATTTGAGGCAAAAGTAATTGCTTACTTAGCCAGAGCTGACATGCCAAAGGACTTGTCACATTGCGTTGACAATGGCCACAGTGAATGAATGGACTGATGTTATCAGGGACCTTTACTCTAGAGATAGTGAGAATGACAGCTGCTATGAGGTACAAATTTTCCATTCCTGTTCTATTCTTTTTTTTCCATAATCTCAGCTCAAAGCCATCTTCCTATTATTCTGGAATAAAGACTGTAACAGTGAAAGAACTACATACTATCCTAATTTTTGCTGATTCCCCAAACCAATTTTTAGCAATCCATTTTTTTTCTGTTCTATTTTTAAAAATCCAACCCCCAAGTCATTAGAGTGACTCACAGTCTTCGCCAGTGCTCTGCAAGGCTGAATTACCAGTACAGGTGACCACTCCTGGAACTGCAAAGTGGCAGGGGGCATAAAGGAGCTGAAGCCCACAATCTTGTATGGAGGTTAAAATAATGAAGTTCGGTTTTATTGACTACTAAATGTCCTAGCAAGCTTTTCACAGAAGCACACAGAGAGAAAAATGGAAACAAACACCTTTCTGGGAATGTTTCCTCGCCCGCACTGACCTTGACGGCAGCAACCACGCCTGGCTTAACAGCCAAAGGGCACTAGGTCAACTCCACAAAAGCTGTGATAAGTGAACTTGCAGTTCCCAAGGAAGCCAAACAGAAGCAAACAGATCCCGTGTCCGACTGAGAACTCTGCCCCAGTCCACGTGCCTGCTGGAGATGCCAGGTCCCCTTTC
The DNA here is from genome assembly GCA_028555095.1 of Dicrostonyx torquatus. Lineage (NCBI taxonomy): Eukaryota > Metazoa > Chordata > Mammalia > Rodentia > Cricetidae > Dicrostonyx > Dicrostonyx torquatus. Next base: position 9,721,491 of record JAQHUG010000021.1, on the reverse strand, counting down.
CTCACAGGCAAAGAAAGCTAGTTGTGACAATCCACCCCTCTGTCTCCTAGGGTCCACAACTCTCCCACTAATTATCTCAGTCCCTCCTGGTCTCCTTCATCCAGCCACTGTGAACAAGATCAGACCACCCAGTGGTACTCTTCCTCGGAGGATTTATACAAACCCATGCACTGGCTTCCATGACATAATCAAGAAAGCTTTCCCATCATTTTCAGTCTTTTCCAGAAAATCCTTCCCCATCTGCACAGGAAATGGCAACATTCAGAAGGATGCAGCCAGCTTGGTAGCTAAATTAATACTACACGCAAAATAAGAGAAGAAAACATCCTTTTGTATGTCTTGTTGGGGGTGTGCCATTGCGAGTCATAGAAAACTCCAGAAGATGTGAGGAAGGCAGTGTACAGATGGTGGGAGGCTGGGGAGAATGGACCATTGGGTAGTTGGTGGGAGAGGCGTGCGTCCTAGACTTCCAACCCTTTCACCTTGGTAGATCTGATTAAGAGTGCAAAGTTGAGTCCTCCTCCATGTTGGTGAGGTCTTCTGCTTACCCAAAGTCCTTAGAACATAAGACTCAGTCTCTCTCTTTCTCCCTGAATCTTTTCTCACAAGACACCAGAAATACACAGGGGCTGATTAATAGTTTCCTAGCACAGTTATCTCTCTCCAAAGGGGGAGCTCATGGATGTGGTGAAATACGGATACCAAACAATAGTGAAGCTTTGACAGACAGCTAAAGACCCTGCTGCACTTGGAGGAACTGAACAAACCAAACCAACAGGAGTGTTTACCCTCCCTCCCCACCCTCATTTCATCTTACTCCCTCCCCCCAACAGCAAACTAGCTTTTGTTTTCCCAAAGTCCTAAGAGGCACAAACAGGAAGCAAGAAGGCACGGTGAAGCATCTCTCCTCTCTCTTCTCTCTGGGTGCTCTTCTGCCCTGTGCTCAGGTGATGACGGTGGGCCCCCTCCGGCCAGTTCTCTCGTGAATCTGGGATATTTTCAGCGCGATGGCTATAAGAGGGCTCAACACCGCCTGCAAAAGAAAGAAGGACTATCATCAGCTTGCAGTCAGCTACAGTGTGGGCTTTGGGATGGAATTCAACCTCAGGAGCATGGACTAAGGTTGCCCTTTACAACCTGCAGGCAGTGACGAGAATGGGCAGGACACAGAAAACTGCTCTGTGAGATCTCACTCAATCCCAGAGAAATTAATTCATGGTGGGGCAAGCATGAGCCTCCTGCTAAGCAAGGCTGTGAATTCGGGAAGGCTAGAATGGAAGGCGATCATAATCCGAGCGGGGGAGATATTAATCTAGGCGCATGTGGGGTAAGGTATTACTTTAGGCGCTATTTTATGTAATTAAGCTGTATAACTTCAAAATGAACAGCCACAGAATAATTTCACTTCATTCAAATAATTATTTTGAAATCATTTCAATTCAATTGCCCAAATAAACAGTAAGATATGAATTCACATATAGATGGATTTTTCTTTAAAAAATGAAATTTAGTATTTTAGAAACAATAGAGAATGGTGATTATCTGCCAAATTAGATATGCATGAAATATTGTAAAATATCAACAAGAAATCAAAAAAATGTAAAAAATTTCTTCAGCTTGCTTCACAATCACCCTTAGGTTCCAAAGGCACTAACTAAATAAGAATAAAAGCTGGATGTTATAGAGGCTGGGACAGGACCACAACCCTAAACAGTGTGCTCATGTTCAAAGAAAACTGTCCTGACCTGGAGCTAAGTGATCAGGAAGTGAGCAACAGATCTGCATGTGTGGCTGGAAAGGCACAGAGGACAAGATATGTACGCATCTAGTAACTTCTCTGAAGCCTGGGCTTCAAAGACTCAAACTTGTCTCTTGGTCTGATTGCATCAGGCATGAGGTCATCATTGTCAAAGTCAGAGCAGGGTGCCCTCTTATCCTTCATGTATTAACTGGGCAGCCCTTACTCAAAGTATTTGGAATCATGCTTCTGTTTTCTTTCTTTTCTATTTATTTGGGAATATATGCATAAATAATGAATATCTTGGGGGTGGAAGCCAAGTCTAAAGACAAAATTATCCCCTGGTAATTTTATACAATATTCTCAATAGATCTTCATTTTGACCAAAACCCTATCACATGAGACAAGGTCTAGAATTTTCTGCTTCTAACACATCAGGCTCAACAGTGCCAAAATCAGGAGCATTTTAGGCCTTGGGATTTGGGGTTCAGTGTGCTACACCTATACCACGCTCTCCATTGGCAAGGTGAGAACACTTTTCGTTGAGTCTTTCCTCCTTCCTAACCCACTGGCAGTCATCAAAACTTCTGACCTTATTCCCACGGTAGCTCCTCGACCATGGTTTTCCCTAACAGTTCCCTAGCATCCATGGCTCATAGGCGACAGTCAGTTACTCCCAACCTTATCACACTGAGCTTCTTTCTGGAAGCATCTTCTGATGCACAAGTCTCAGGTGGCCTCTAAGCTCTGTGGTCAGCCATTCTCACTCAGTCTGGCTGCCGGGCTCCTGCTGTGTTGGTAATCCTCACCCCCTCCCTGCTTCTTGCCATATAACATAGATTTATTTTAATGTACCTAAAATGAACTAAAATCGACAAGGAAAAAATGCCTACAGATAAATTAGAATTTAGAGCTCAACTCTGAGAGAATTTGTCTTCTCCAAATAAGAAAACAGGCCTCTATAAAAATGCTTCTGAGAGGAAAACCCCTCTCCAGACTGAAGTAGAGGAGCTACTTCTAAAGAGATGTGCCACCCACAAAAGTCACACAGGCAAGTTGGATCAGCCTCCTTCTCTACCACCTTTCTCATTTTTGCCATTGACTTGGGCCTTTACCTAAGAGGTGGTATTTATATTATAACCTAACAAAAATATGAGAACCATGAAGACACCTGTCCTATTTATTCAAATGTGAGCTCCATTTGGCTCCACACATGGAGGCCTCTCGAGGACATGAGGTGGGGTGTAAGTTAATCGGCTGGCCAGCTCTCTGGGTTCCTCAAGTGGCTGGAGGACATTGGGCTCCTGCCCTTGGAATCCTGCTGTGTAGATATAAACTAGCCTGCAAAACTTCCCATCTTAAGCCTCATAGATGCAATCCCTACTCCCAGCTTCCCCTTTCCTCCCTTTTCTGCTTGTACCCACCCATTTTCCATGCCACTGAGAGCATTGCAAAGGGATGGGGAATTAGCAACTGGTTCAGATCCCTGCATGCCCTCCCAAAGATCCCCACTCATGTTTCTATTCACTGGGTTTGTCCACAGCATACTTCAAACTTTTCCTCTGTGTAGAATATACTTGCTAGTTTAATGGAAAATGACCTCTTACCTCTCACAAAAATTTGTAGCAGAAATATAAGAGTTTTTTTTAAAAAAAAAAAGGACTACAATCCATACAGAGTCTTTTTCTCCTCTCGAAGGCTACAGAAGCTGAGATAAGGTTACTCTGTCACTTATAGCAGCCTGAGTTCCTGCGGCTGCAACATTGACATGCTTCAGCTTGTACTCTGCAGAAAGTCAAAGCCCCCACAGGCCTGCCTAAGGTTCTCCAGGAGACTGCTGCCCAAGGAACAGCCAAGAATCACCCAAGGGTACCACTGTGGGTTCTAGTCAGAGAGATGGAGTATTCGTGATCCTATGAATCCTGGAACATGTAGCTCTGACAAGCTTCCCAAATGATCCTGGTGCATATCCAGGTCTGAGATCCTCATTGTGTTCCTTATCCTAGAGCAGGCAGATGAGGGTAGTGGTGTGTAGTAGGGAGGCTGCTTGTTCATTTCCCGGCCACCCAGACTCCCGAAATAATCACACAGAAACTATATTATTTGCAATACTATTTGGCCAATAGCTTAACTGTATTGCTAGCTAGCTCTTACATCTAGAATTAACCCATTTCTATTATTTTATATTTTACCCACAGGGTTCGTGGCCTATCGGGAACTGGCAGCTTGCTTCTTTCTCCTTTGGTGGTTCCATGGCGTCTTCCTGACTCTGCCTTCTTTCTCCCAGCATTCAGTTTAGTTTTCCCCGCTTAGCTCTATTCTATCCTATCACAGGCCAAGGCAGATTATTTATTCATTAACCAATAAGAGCAACACTTATACAGAAGGACTTTCCCAGACCAGTGGTGATGACTCTGAAGTCAAAACCCCTGGATCAATTGGCTCTGCCCCTTATGAGCTGTGTGATCTGGCTAAGTCACCTAACTGCACTGAACATCAATTTTAATGTCATGGGCTAACAGCACCTTCCTCATAGAGGTGAGAGGCTAAGCCAGCCAGTAAGAAGGAAACAGGACAGTCCCAGGTTTTTAAAAACTAGGAGAGGAACTGTAGGATGCAAACTGGCAGTCAAAAGGCTGCTTAATATACTCTGTGATCTTTTATTATAAAATCAACTCATACTTCTCAGATGTCAAATGAATGCCTCTGGTATGTACCCCAGTTGAAAACAGCACCTTTCTTTGGTCAGGTCTTACTATCCTTTTTTCTGGTGAGTTTTGCCTGCCATTTGGATCTCTGACCCCAGGGATTGCCAAGAGGACCATGCTCTACATTCATCATGGCTTTCTGAAAAGCTGGCCTCTGTAGTGATACAGTGGGTGTGTCAGTGGAGTAGCGTGTACATGCACTGTGCTAGTCCTCAGTGCAGAGCCACAGTGAGCATATCCTTGAAAGTTGTCAGCCAGAAACAGGGAGCCAGAAACAGCCTCCCTGGCTGGGCTTTAAGGCTGCACAACCCATGCTATGGTTTAGATATGGTTTGGATTTGCCCCCTTGTGTGTTAAAAGCTTACCCTTGGGTGGCAATGTTGGGAGATGGTGGGCCTCTCTAAACTGTGAGCCGAAATAAACCATGTCTCCTTATAGGAAAATTAAGTGGGAAATTTCATCATAATGATGCAAAGTTGATTAATACACTAAATAAAGGGTACAAATAATAGTAGTTTACATGGCTACAAAACTATTGACACTTCTCACACTAGATGGTGGGTTTGGAGCCAGAGAGATGGGTTAGCAGTTAAGGTCCTTGCTTCCCTTGCAGAGGACTTGAGTTTGGTTCCCAGCACCCATATGGTAGTTTACAACTTCCATTCCCAGGGGTTTTTTTTGTTTTTTGTTTTTTTGGTTTTTTGAGACAGGGTTTCTCTGTGGCTTTGGAGCCTGTCCTGGAACTAGCTCTTGTAGACCAGGCTGGTCTCGAACTCACAAAGATCTGCCTGCCTCTGCCTCGCCAGTGCTGGGATTAAAGGCGTGCGCCACCACCGCCCAGCCCATTCCCAGGGATTTAATGGCCTCTTCTGACCTCCACAGGCACCAAGCATTCAAGTGCTGCACAACCGTACATACGGGAAAAACACGCATCCACACAAAATAAAAGGGACAGGTTTCCTTTACCCAGCCTTGAAATATAGCAAGCTTTTGCATTCCAAGCATAGAGAAATGATGCTATGTTACCTTACAGACTGGGTTCCAACGAGGCCCTGAAGCATCCCACCAAGCCCTTAGCAGTCATGTCAAGAAACCTGACTCAGGCCTACAGCACGACTGTGAAGATTCCTCCAGAGCATCCCAGCGGCAGCCATTGGGGTCACCCACCATCAGTTTTCCCACCAGACACTGGCATCGTAGAGGTGGGTAGAGCAAGCTATTCCAGAGCCATGTTCAGATTCCTGGCTGTCAGGATCCGCGGGCACACAGAATGTGTGCTTGCAGTGTGCTGCCAACTTGTGAGGAAGCTTGTTAAGTAACACCCACTGATGATGGCAGCCAAGGTCACAGGGCTTCCTTAGGCGAGGAAAGGGTTAAGTGCTGAATTATATAGGAGATTCTATAGTAAGTGGTTGACTGCCTCTATAGGGTGAGGTGGGTGGGGGCTGGCTTTATTTCCACCTCCAGCACAAACTAGACAAGGCATTTAATCTCTTGTGTCTTACTTTTCAAATCGGAATCTAATAATAGTTCCTACCACCCAGAGTCATGAGCATGGAACCAGATGATGTATGACAGCACTTAGCAAAGTGCCTATCACACAGTCAACATTTAATTAATAGTAGCTATTTACACGTTATAATATCATTATCAAATGCTCCCGGGCAGTTTTAAGTTATGATACTTTTGCAAGTGTTAAGTGACTCCCAGATAACAGAATGTTTGGCTGGCTCTTTTCTCTATGGACCGGCAATTTTTAAAATCCACATCTGAAAGCCGTATGCTCTCTGCCTTTAAACTGACAGCACGCCACATTTCAGAGCTGTTCTTGCAAATTGATCCGAAAAAGCACGGACTAAGGGATCTTTTGATCAGCATGGCAGGGGTCCTCTCGGTCAACACACTCCGCAGCTGGCAACAGCATTACAAGACAGGCTGGCACCATGGTTACCAGGCAGGCAGATGTATACACAGCTGCATTCCCAGCAGCATCCTACCCTGCAAGTCAGGGCTGCTGTCAATGGGCCTCACCCAAGTACATATGTAAATTTGGAGTAGGGACACCTTGTCCCTCACAGGCAACATAATAGCCTCCAGCAAGGCAATGGACTGAAGTATTGGGTTTTCCTTCTTCAACAGTTTTTAGTAGTGGACACCGAGTGCCCGCAAGGACTTCAACACTACTCTCAATCCATGTACCGATTATGTCACTTTTTAGATGAGGAGATTGAGGCCTGGAGGCCAGACTTGCTAGGGCTCTGATCTGAGCCCCCCAGTTGGGCTGTTATTAGCAGAGACGACCCCTCATCCACAGGGAAACTTTCCTTTTCTGAAAGTTGTGTGTGTGTGTGTATTGGGTGGGGGGGAGTGTTGAATGTTTTATGTTTTGTTTTTGTTTTGGGTTTTTTTTTTTGCTGTTGTTGTTATTATTTTTAGAGTTGTCTGAATGTAGTGTAAAAGCGTTCTGTTTCAGGTCTGGCATTTGAAATCTGCCCTTTGAAAAAATGTGAACCGTTGTAACTCCAGTTCCAGGGGAATCCAACGTCCCCTCATGGCCTCTGAGGGCACTGCGTTCATGTGGTACATAGACATACATGCAGGCAAAACACCCCCACACGTAAAAGAATGGTAAACTCTTACAACCACAGAGAAGTTTATTAAATTTAATCTCCTTGAATTATATGTGAAACTGATCCCCGCACTCAGGACAGCCTGAGTGGTGTCACCTGGCTCTCCTGAGCTGTACAGTTGGCAGCACATACTGCCTGCACTGAGAGGTTCCAGCAGAGCCATTCTCTGAGACTAAAGGCTCCTCTGGTTCCTTTCAGAAGAATTTTGGCCATAAATGAATGACACATCAAGTGCATTCTGTGCTTTTTTTAGTGCTTTGATTTCTAAGCTAATTGCCTTTGTGATAGTGGCAGAACCCTTTCACTCCCATCTATCCATAGTTAATGTTTACAGATGTCTCCGTGTCATGAAAAAAATTTTATGTTTACGTCAATTGGGGAGGTATCTATATATGCCCATTAAGTTGGGTGTGTTAACTAATCTATAGTAGCACTAATATTATGTTTACTTGATCTAATAATCACTGAAGCAGAGTTAAGAATATCCTAAGATTAGGAAGAATTTCTTTAGCTTTCTTATACTTTCTCTAGTCTTTTGGTTTAGAGATTTATATTTGTATTTCCTGGGAGAAATTAAACCATTTTGAAGAGTCCCTCTTTATCTTTAGCAATGGGTTTGACCTTAAAGTCTATCTTATCTGAAATGACGAATGTTGTTTTTGTTATGAGTTGTAAGCATGTACGCGTGCGTGCACGTGTGCACGCTCACACACCTCAGTTTTAAAGCACTCAGATTCTGATTTTTTTTAAGATCTCATCCTTTTAAAATCTCTTTTGTGGGGAATGTAAGGAATCTTGAGTGAATGTGCATTGTCTTACAACGACACAACTCTACCAAGGACCCCAATGCTTCAGACCCATGGAAATGGCAAAGTCTTCCCTGTTAAGATTCAGAGGGATGGCAAAGCCCTCCTCTGGTCCAAGTGTGATTGTTGATGGTGTGTGCAGAAACTGTCAACCACAGCTTCCTCTTCAGTGATGGCTGCAGCCTGAGACTGCTCCCTACAGAGACCTCCTGCCCAGTTTAAGTAAACCTGCCTCCGTGTTCAGCTATGGACCATAAAGCCCTAGTTCATTTGCATACAACAAATAGGCCTTCTTGATGCAGATTATAAAAGAAACATGCTGAGGTTCTGGGTGGCTGCTGCAGTTGGTGCCGCTATCACAGTGAGCACAGTCCACCCAATCCCAGCTTTTCTGTCTGTCTGTGTGTCTGTCCTCTCTTCAGTCAGGTTTTCAGGACATCACGCTCTTTGTTTCCATTTCTGTCGCACTTTATTTCAGAATCCATCAGGGATGATGTCCCCTGCCCCGACACGATCTCGGGGATTTCCTCATGTGTGGGCCAGCTGGTGCACTACTTTCCTGTGTCAGCTGCTGGAAACGCTCTTCCACTTGAGTTTTACAAGAAGGGTGTCACTGTATTGGGAACTCAAGACTCTAAGAGCTTTGACTCCAGTCCTTTGATCTGCTAAAAATGATTTGTCAAAAAACAATTACTTTTTGACTTTTATTTTCTGTTGTCTGGTTCATCTAGACATGAATTCATAATTAATTATATCTTCTGTTTGGCCTTCAAGTTCCATTGCACTGACAATTTCCCAGGTTTTGCCTGTACCCCAGGGCCTTCTCCTCTCCTTTTGAGACTAATTAATCATGCTGGAACTGCTCACGTAACTTCATCTCTCCAGTTGTGTTACATCTGGTCTCTGTAAACATAGCTTAAGTTTGCTAGCAATCTCTTCCACTGTGGATGAAATGATAGTGTCTTAATTTTGGCTATCATTTTTAGTTCTTTAATTTTAACATCTTGCTTTTTTATTCTGAAGACTTATTTTTATTTATGTGTATGAGTGTTTTGTCCATATGTTTCTGTGTGTGCACTACATGTGTTTCTGGCACCCAAGGAGCCAAAAATAGGGTGTTAGATACCTTGGAACTGGAGTAACAGACAGTTAGGAGCCACTTTGTGCCTTGTGGGAACTGAATGTGAGTCCTTGCAAAAGCAGCAAGTACCTTTAGCGCAGAGGGCCATCTCTCTAGCCCCCAACATCTTGATTTTTAAAAAAATGATTAATTTCTAGTTATTTGCTGATAACTTTATGTCTAATGTTTGAATTCCATGAGTATGGTAAAAATAATTGCTTTATAGTTGATCAGATACATTCCCATACCTAGGTCTAGGTCTCTTTTGACTGTAGAGAAGGTTTGTTGATTCTGGTACATATGTTTTGTCTTTCTAGGTGACCTGCAAACCTTCACTTGCGGGCCGTCCTTGTTTGAGAAGAGGTTATACACATACCATGAGGCATCAGACCCTATCAGTTTCCTTCATTTTCTTCTGTGAGACTTCTGGGGGATCCAGTGTTTATTGAACTTAAGACTCTTTGATTCCCACTTTTACCATGTTCTCTTTGTGTTACCACCTAGCACAGGTTGCCAGGAGGAGCTCTTGCCTTTGGTGGGACCTCTACTTACTTTTTCTTCAGCCACATGACGCTGCCACAGGTCTGCCTCACTGAGGCCTCTTAGGCTAATCCTTTTCATAGCAGAGCTGGTTGTAACGGAGCAGGCTGTCCACCTGGCCCCGTTGTCTGTCACCTAGACCCTGTGTAGACAGGCAAATGTCCTAGACAGAAAGGGTCCCAAACTCCATCTCCTTGTTTCTGCTACTGCCTCATAGGATCGGTGGTGATGGATATCTCCAAAAATATGGGGTTTTTTTTTTTTTTTTTTTTGGTTTTTCAAGACAGGGTTTCTCTGTGGCTTTGGAGCCTGTCCTGGAACTAGCTCTTGTAGACCAGGCTGGTCTCGAACTCACAAAGATCCGCCTGTCTCTGCCTCCCGAGTGCTGGGATTAAAGGTGTGCGCCACCACTGCCCGGCCAAAAATATGTTTTTATGGATGTCTATTTGTTTTCATTGTCTGATTTCCATAGTTTGAATTACCCAGATGATTGCTACCAGAAGCTAGCAAGCTTTTACACAAGGTTTGTTCTATTTTGTAATTATATTACTGCCAATTAAAATACAATATATATGAAAATTCAAATACTTTGATTATTTTAAAACCAGAGGTGGAGGAGCAGCCCCATATTTTTGAGTGGCATGTAGCACAACGCCGTAGTTAAGACCATGACTTTGGGGCCAGAATCTAGGTTCAAATACCAGTTGTGCTATTTTTAAACCATAGGTAATTTAGATTTTTCAGAGCCAATGTTTTCTCATATGTAAAACATAAATGGTAAGCATCTATGGCTACCAATAACATTGGCATGTGGCAGCAATAAAATATGACATGCAGAAACCCATACCATTCTATGTAGAAAAACATGCTATATGCCGATGAAGACTATTTTTGTTTTTCTTAAAGAAGGAAGAGTACATGCCATAATAATAGGTAGCACCAAGAACATTTCCTTCTATCCTGACAGGCTGACCTTTAGAACAGAGACAGCAAACCTCTTCCTTTATCTCCCTTTATCAACAAAATAAAGTTCATTTATCTTTTCTAATGAAAGATAAGATTAAAAAAGAGATCAAGAATGTGAGAGAGTTGTCAGTTCTTTGAAAAAGGCCACTTAGCTCTGCTGCAACCTTAGGTCAGTGAGGGGCCCAGCCTACTTTCTGTTGCCTGCCCTGATCCCTGTAGCCAGCCAGAGGGAACACCCATCAGATTATATTTGGAGCAGACAATGATGAAAACAGTAGGAACTGACTGTCACAGACATTGACAAGATGTTCCTTATGGGTCCCAGCTTCCTAGGGCAGCAGCAAAGATAGCCATGTCAAAGAGGCACAAAAAAAGGAGAAGGTTTACCACGAAGGCTGCTTGAGTCTCACAAAGCAGACAGCTCGGCAGGGCACTCACCCACGCCACAGATCAAGGATGGAAAGGAACCCACCATAGCAGAGGAGTTTTCCTTGCTGTACAAAGTCATTAGAGGGGTTTATGGATGGTCACTATATGTTTTGTGAGTATACTTAGTCATAGGAGCATGGCTTTTTTCTTTTTGTTTTTTACATTCTGTGCCTTTAAGTCTCAGCTGTCAAACAAACCTTAAGTGTTTTAAATAATTGCCGTTTTCCGAGTAACTCGTGCTGTGCTAGACTGTCTACCAACAAATTTAGCAAGACTTCCGTGTCTTGGAAAAATTTCAAATTAGAAGTTTCCTCACTTCATCCAGGGCTTATTTTGAATCTCTCAGCTTAGCTAAGATAACCATGCAAAGAAAACAAGCTCACTTGTGGATTGACACTGAGGTAAGGTTTCCATGGAGACACAAAATGAAACTGATCTTGTTTCCCTTTTTGTGAATTGGCCTGAAAAACAGGAAGAAATCTTCCCAGACTCTCTTGGGTTGTTTTCTATACTCCTGGTAATTTTCCAGGTATAGGAAGGCATGGCAGAGGTCATTACCCTCATAACTACGTGGGAGTTGGGCTGGCATTTGAAGATTTATCTGCTAGGCAGAGGCAGAATAAGAATCTCAAAGGTCATCTCCAGAAGACTTCTCTGACTTTAAGGTACACGTGAGTCATCTGTGAGCTTGTGACAGTACAGAATCTCCTCAGTGGGTCTGAGAAAGGGCCCGAGCCTGCAATTCTTATATTTTTGGTTGCGAGCATAGCCTTTAGTGGCTGAGTCATCTCTCCAAACCTGAGCCTGCAATTCTAGGAAGCAGCCTGCTGCCATGGATCAAATATTCATTGGGAAGTGAAGGTTCCATTGGGATCCATTGGGCAGAAGTTTGATAAACATAAAAATATACTTGTTTTGTAACTCCTTATCATTTTTTTTACTTGTTAAAAGTGAATTTGTAATAAGTGCCAATTCTGAACCCTGTTGTGAATTAGACAATGGTAACACAAGTAGGAGGGACCAGTTTCTTCATCTATAGACAAACACAGAGTCAGGGACAGGGTGACACATACAGCTGTAGAACCTCAGGACTACATCATCAAAGTGTCTTAACATTCTGGGAACACTACACTGGCCTTCCTGACTGTACCTCCTGAGCATGTGCCTAAAAGCAAAGAACAGAAATCCAGGACAGACCCATTGTTTGTCGGGGATACTGACTTTGGAAGTGAATCTGGGAGTTACCATTAAGGCATCTGTCCCTGGTGACCCTCCAAGGGAAGCTGGTTCACGCTAGTGTAGCTTTGGGCAGCTGCTAACAGCTTGGCATGATTAGCATTCAGACTTTTCTTTCTCCATCCCATTTAATTCTTTCTTCCGGCATAGGTAAAATATTATTCGTCTGCAAATCATGTCAAAGCAACTGCTTAAAGTGAAAATAAAGAGGAGGAGGAGGAGAAGAAACTTTCCAATAGGAAACGAAATACCTGGAAAAATTAGACTTCAAAGGCTAAATATATTTTAAAACATTTCCATGTTTGGAAATCTAAGAAGTTCAATCTCATTAGGGTCAAGTTTGCAGATTTTTATAAAATCTTGAAATTCATCCAGATTCACAAGTACATATAAATGCTAGTGTAATTTTGCTTCTTAAAATAGTTTTTTTAAATTTTATATGCATTAATATTTGCCTGAATGTACATGCAGTGCCCACAGAGGCCAGAAGAGAGGGTAGGAGCCCCTGGGACTAGAGTCACAGGGGCTGTGAATTATCATGTAGCTGCTGAGATTTAAACACAGGTCCCCTGGAAGAGCAGTCAGTGTTCTTAACCATGGAGTCATCTTTCTAGTCCTGTAATTTTGCTTTTTTAAAAACAAAATCTTTAGACAAAGACATTTGGATGCATGCATCACTAATGTAACCTGAAACTGTGTACAGCTGTCATTTTCAGGAGCTGGAAAGCAAAGGCTCACAGAGGACAGCCCTTAGTCTAACCCTGGCCTTCTCTCAGTTCTGGGATAGCCTATGAAATAAAAACAGCTTTTATGCTATTAACTGATTTTTTTTTTAACAAAAATCTACCCAAAGATATTGTGACCTGTTAAAAACTGAAACTCAAGTTTTAGTACCCATAAATGTAGTTCTCTTGGGATGCCAGCCTCACTGATTTGACCATGTGGACCTGTGACTGATTTCTAGCAGTCAGGAAGTAGACTAAAGCCTCTGGAACCAAAAGTCTTTCTTCCTTCTGAGCTGACTGCCTCAGGTGTTTTGCCGTGGTGACTGGACGCTAGCGCTCTAAGACAAAGGCGGGATTTGGACCCAGAAACATCAGAGACTGAGAAGACAACTGTGTTCACACAAGAAGGAAGGCCTAGAACAGCCCATCCCCTCAGAGCCCCTAGAACAATGCTTCTCAACCTTCCTCCTGCTGTGACCCTTTAACAGGGTGCTTTATGTTGTGGTGACCCCAACCATAAACTTATTTCATTGCCATTTTTAAAACTTTAATTTCTCTGATATTATGAATCATAATGTAAATATCTAATGTGCTGGATATCTAACATTGAACCCCTGTGAAAGGATGGTTCAACCCAAAGGGGGTCATGACCCACAGGTTGAGAACCACTGCCCTGGAAGGAACCAACCCTTTGGATACCTCGACCTTCAACTTCTCTCCAGAATCGTGACATGGCGAGTTTCTCTTGCTCTGTGACATCAGTTCCCGCAAACTAGTGCCACTAGCCAAGACCCCACAGTTTACTAACAGACCCTTTGGGGGAAGCTTGCCGGCACCTGCTCTCTGATGCTAATTATTCTGGTCAACTCTGTAAATTTAACAAGAACATGCCTGCTGGCCAGCAACAGAGATTTCAAAAATCCTTCCTTTGATGAGCCCCCCTTCCATCTCCCACCCACTCGGGAGTTTATTATGTCCATGCGGTAGAAATGGCCCACAAATGGCGCATCTGCTTGGATAAACTGGGTCACTGAGCAAGCCCCCGCTCCATATGCCTTGCTCTGAGTCAGGAAGACACTGAATTTGTTCCACACTCTCTGTGGGTGAAGGGACCCTAAAAGATGGTAAAAGTGCACGAGTAGAGACTCTCAGGCTCATCTCAAACCTTCCCCACAGCACAGGATGAGCAGAATGGCACAGGCCCTGGCAGCTTCTTGTAAGCGTCAGGTTTCCAGACACTGTCAGCTCCAAGGGAAGCCTCCCTAGAATCTTGCCCACATTATTAACTTTAAAAAGGAGGTGCTGAGGGAGGAAACAATAATTAAAAGTGGGATTTATTAAGCAAATTCATTAGGCATGCAAGGGACAAACTTTTTACATGAATAATCTGATTTACAGGTGGTTATAAAAATCCCATAAGATAAAAGACATCTGAATAGTCCGTTTAGAATGCTCTGATCAAATGACCCATGTTCCAACAGGCTATGCACTCTCGTGGAACTGGGAAATGGAAGAAACAGGGCTGGAAAACCACACTCTTGGCTCTGAAACTTGACCTCTGACCCAGATACCATCAATATGACACTAACTATATGTGAAAGACAAACAAAAAACAGGACCTTGCTGGAGCATCTTCCCAAATTTTAGCCACCTGAAGAACCAGTTGCCTTTACCATTTTATCTCTGCGTTCAGCCCGTCTGTTTAATCTGGTACATTGGTATGCCAGGGCCTCATCACTATGGGAGAGACTGCCCTCCCAGAGCTGGATAAGTCTTAGAGATAACCCAACAACTTACACTAGAGTGCTCTCCGCCTGCAGGCCAGTGGTTCCCTTCATTAGGTTCATACCGAAGCCACTGTTTTCCTGCCCTGCATCTCCCAGAGCCATAAACAAGGCAGTTAGGGACAGGCCCTGTGCTCTGGAATGGAGCTTCCTGGAATGATTCAAACCAACCAATCCTAAACTTCCTTTCCCGGCCTAGCCTACTTTTATCACAGAAACATAATACTGGCTTCAGCCCAAGGCTTCCCCTTGCTGCTTCTGCCTCTCAGCTGCCTCTCATACACTTTGTGTGATCTGGTGGGGTGTGTGCGCCCCCCCCACCTTAGGACTGTGAGTAATAAATCATTTTGTCAACTGGCAGTTATCTCCTGATATCTGCTGGCCCTTTAATATCTGACAGTAATGGAACCTACTTGAAGCCACTCTCACAGTCTCTTCTATTCCTAAATGGCGTACAGAGGTCTCAGCCAACCAAACAGCACCTCACGTGACAATTTCTACCAATAGAAATGCTCAAAGATGAGCTCCCTCCCCCCCCAAGCTACTTAGAACCAGGGCTTCATTACCCCCCTTTCTATTTTCCTCTTTCCCAATGTTGTAATTAAGGGGAGAAGTGCGTGTTTTCCCCAGCCGCCAGCCGCTGGCCCACTCAGCCGCTGATTGCTTGCTTATGCCCGAAATAACCACAGGAGAACTGTATTAATTCAAATACTGCCTTGCCCATTATCTCTAGCCTTTTCTTGGCTACCTCTCACATCTAAACTAACCCATTATAAAAGTCTGTATGTCACCACAAGGTGGTGATCTTACCGGACTGTTCTAAGATACATCCATCTGAGGCGGGAGCTTCATGGAGACTGGCTCTGACCCAGTCTTCTTCCCAGCGTCCTCTTTTCTTTCCCCCCCCTGCCTATCTAAGTCCTGCCCTATCAAATGGCCCAGGCAGCTTTTTTATTTAACCAATCAAAGCACAGAAATAAAGACGGACCCTCCTACATCCCAAGACCAAGTATTCTGCCATCAAAACCACCTCCCCACCCCAACTCCCTTTAGATCCCAGCATTACTGGGAGGCGAAAACAAGGACAAGGCACTCCCCTGTTGAGTATCCTGCCAGAATCATTTCTCAATATGGCAGTGGGATGGCAAACTTCAAACGAGCTGAGCCAGCTGACCTCCTCTCTGATGGGAATGCCATCTCCCATGCCGGTGCATGGCTGTGGTGAAGTCTGGCAGTGCCCTCTCCAGGTGTCAGGTGAATACACTCGGTCCGGGGCTTTCTGCCACAGACCTCAGGCCCTGACCAGGATCCCTGTGGACATTCACGCGCTGGGATGCCCTCCGGCTTCTGAGCAAAGGCAATGATTTACTAGCCGCACCAAAAGCCACTGCCTGAAAGAAGTCCTGGATCACCACCAGCCGTGAGACTTGGGCAGCTTTCTATGAAAAGGTGTTGAAATGCTGTCGTGTGATGCAGTGGAATGGGAACAAATGCTAGAAAACGCTAGAAAAGCCAGACTGGACTGGCCACAGCATGTCAAATTCATTCATCTGGTCAGAGGAGTTGTGACTAGTGACCTTCTGTACTTGCGCAGCCAGCACAAATTCATTCATGTTTTTTTTTTTTCCTGAGGCCGACTAAACAAGATCCGGCAAGATTTGATGATGTGTGGACACAGACTGTGTGGGTTTAACCAATGGTTGGTTAATAGAACGTGTGCTTTGGACAGGGCCATTCTGAGGCTCAACGGAAACTGGCTGGTGAGAGTTGACATAGTATCTGAATTTTTGAAAATCAGTAGAGCAGCAGAAGGAACAGAACTTAAATGATATATTTCATTATATTTGTTTAAAAGTTAGAATCAAGTAAAATATGACAATTCATTTTTTTAACCTTTAGGATTTCTAAACCTTAAGGTAAACCCAACCTGAATTCAAGGTCAAGGTACAATGCTCTACTCGTCCACTCTTTTCTTAAGGCCACTAGGTTTTTTGGACAGGTTGCCAGCTTGAGAGTCTGTCATGAGCTTTGGAAAGAGAGTCTCTTCTGTTTCTACTGCTCTATCTGAGATGTGCCATGGGCTCTGTCCGTAGGACTGGCATGAGGGATAAGGTAAGCGGGTGTCTGTTTCTCACAAGTTCTAGGCAGGGGACAGTGTGGGTGGACAGGCTCATCACACAGTCGGTACCTTGAAGAGAGTTCTGATCACAAAGGCTGGTTGAGGAAAAAGTTCATTGTCATCAAACTCTAAACAGCCCTGGCATGTGACACACTGGGAAACATCAGCCAAACTCCCAGCCTGAAGGAGGTTTTCACATAGGCTTGCAGCTCCAGAGAAAGAACACAGAAATGGCTGAGTTGGGGTCTGGATTTCAACATTAAGTCCAGAAAAAGGAGGACTGTGGGTCTGAAAGTTTTTTTTTTTAAATTGCTTTTGTTTTGGTTTTCCTCAGGACATAATTCAACTAAACAAACAGAAATATAAGGAATATACAGCAGCGCTGAGGAGATGTCTCTGTGGGATAAGCGCTTGCTGGTCCAACACAAGAACCTAAGTTCACATCTCCATTACCCACCACCCACATCAACTATACACACATGCATGGGGCAGGTGCATGTGCGCGCGCGCGCACACACACACACACACACACACACACACACACACGGGGGGGGGTAGGGAGGGAATAAGGCAGGGAGGAACAAGACAGCAACAAAAACAATAGCACCTATATAACTTTTTCTTTGTTAGAAGATTAATTCTCCAAGTGGCAGATTTGTGAAAGACAGTTTCTTTTTGCACCACTAGAGGGAAATCTAACCCACCCACTAGAACATGACCTTTCTCTCTCTTCTCTCTCTCTCTCTCTCTCTCTCTCTCTCTCTCTCTCTCTCTCTCTCTCTGTCCCTCTCAACAGTATTGGCATTTAAGGCTGAAAAATACTTTGAGACATTATCTTAATCAATCCTCTGCATTCTTGCCCATATTTTAAAATTATTATTTGAATCTACATGGTTATGGAGACTTTGGAAAAGCTCAAACCAGCCGACCTAGCGGGGCTAGTGGAAACAGCACTATTGGGAACCGGGCCTGACAGCAGATCTGAATCTCTCCTCCTTCAGCTTGAGTTTATTTCTTCAAATTACATATTCATTAGCTATGGCGAACAGCTGGTCATCTTTCAACACCTCACGTTATTTTAAATTTCTGAAGATGTCTGGGTCATCCATCTCTTCCACGGAAACAAGCCAGCCCCTTAACTCAGCCATGGAGATTATAGGCCAAGTCTCCCGCCACATCTTCTCTCAACCCAGATCGTTTCTCCCTCCAGTTCTGTGCCACATCACAGCAACACCTACTAAACTCTGTGGAGAAAAGGAAAGTGAAGTATTTCCTCATGGATTTCTTCAGACAGATTTTCTTTCTAAATAACAAAATGGTATTTTATTATATGTTTATAGTATGACTCAAAATATCATGCATACTCTCCCCCACAGACATATAAATACACATGCATACACGTTCATAGTCACACATGTTTTCATTATATCATGAAAACGGACTGGCTAAGGAATGCCAATTTGTGTCACTTTGAAGTCTGTTATGTTTCTGACTCTCACATCATAAATACTTCAATTTCTAATTCAATTTTTAATTCTGTTCTTCAAGGCTTTGACTAATAACTCCAGGCTCTTTGTTAGCTATAAAACACAACCAGCACGTATTGAGAATAGTATCCTTTCAATAAGGCTGTAAAAAGCTACTCATTGCTAATAAAAGTAATGGGGAGAAAACTTAACATTTCCCCGTGTTTGTATGTCTGAAATGGTGAAACCCATATGTGATCTTGTTTCCAGTCCCTGGCCTAGATCTAACTCTATTGGGACTTCCTGGGTAGTGAGTGTCTCTGTTGATTATATTCCAACCACACCCAACTTCATACTCACAAGGTGTCTTCTGGCTGGGCACTGCCTGACAAGGACACACCCACGTGCTTAGACAGTTTGAACTTGTGGTGATTCCCTGACCCCTATGGGTTAAGTTCAACAACCAAGGACAATGGCTTTATAACCAAGTTTAAGTAATGAAGCTTTCATAAAAGCCCCTAAAGAGGGCTGGGAGAACTCATGGGAAAGTGAGCACACAGAAATATTGTGTGGGAGGTGGGAGTGGAGGATGTTGAAGGGGTACAGAAGCTCCTCACCCATCCCCCACACCTGGCCCTACCTATTTCTTCCTTGGTCATACCTGAGCTGTACCTTCTAGAACAAAGCAGTAACAGTCACGTAGAGCCCTTTCTTGAGGTCAGGCAAAATGGAATTGAATTGAATTTTACTGAGTTCTTGGGAACCAGTTGATGTTAGAAGCTCAAAGAATTGATAAATGTGGATAAACCTCTTAACTACTGAGCCATCCTTCCAGGCCCCGAAGGCAAATCTTTTAATAAAATTGAAGTAAACTTGCAGACACGGCATTGAACTCAAGTTCAGGTGAGGAGTCCTTGCCCTTTTGGAATTAACCACTAGTCTGATTAGGGGGTCTTTCTTCAAACAAAACCAATCCAGAAATGACCTGTACCATTGATCCAAACAACTCCTTATCTCAGTTTTCTCTTTTGCAAAACCAGATGATAATCCCACCCTGGGGGCAATGAAACAGGGGTGTGGGGGGGCGCAGTGTATATAAGGTATCTGGAATTGAGCCTGGCGCCCTGCAGAGACATTAAACATCAACACTGTAAGCATCTTGGCAAACCACAAGTCCTACATCAGGCCAGCTGAATCTTTTCACTCCTGTCCTCTCTCTTCCTCAGAAGTCCCCATCTGAGAAGCCATGCAGTTCTAGTCCAGGATGGAAATATATAGCTGGAGTAACCACACGGCCAGCTGAGAGGTGCCAATCGCACTGTAAAAATTAATAGATACCTTCACTCTCGAAAGTGCCCTGGCCTGTCCAGTCTCTCCATAGACAACAAAAGGTCTCTATAGTGTCTATTTCTGAACTATAAATTATTACATGAACTCAGAACGAAATGGCCAGTGGGCTTGGGTGACGTGTGAATTAAACATAAAAAGACCTCTGGTGCTTTAGGCACTCATCTGCTAGATGCGACTTATCAAAAACACATCAACTCATCAGTTTCAAGAGTATTGGCTCCTTCCCAAGACTGGAGTGGGCTGGGTGGGGTTACATTTTGATCAGTCCCAAGCTGACCTTCATTCTCTGATAACCTAGCCCTTAATAAAACTTTCTTCCTTTTCCCTTTGGCTGTATTTTGTGCATCAGCTACTCCACCCATGGACTCCTATGGACAGGGAGTGTCCAAAGTGAACACAATGTTAATTTAGCAACCCTGCGGAGAAGGGGGGTGGAAAGAATAAGGAAACAACCTTCCTGTTACCTGTAGGTAGCTACTACATTCACAGGCAACCATTCACAAGTTACCTCTAAAGTTAATCTGTCTTGGTTTGACCCTTTTTACAAATTTCCACCAGCTGGCTCGAAAGCTCGCTGGGGTCCTGATTGCCAGTAAAATGAAAGTAACAGTGTTTGAAAAAGATGTGAATTCTCAGCATCTGCCTTTGGGAAGGAAAGCTTCCTTTCCTCAAACGCCAAGGACCATTGCTGGAGAAGCACCTCCCTCCTGGGGCCTTCCCATGTCCTTCCTCCACTCACCACCAACTCATCGGTAAGTATGGAGAGAATATTTTAAAACAGTCTGTGTTGGTGAAGTGGTCACTTGACGTCAACTTAAACCAAATGGCACGATCACCTCTACGAAAGGACACGGCCCAGACTCTAGCTGTAGGGGCTGAGAGTAGCAAGTGAGTACGCAGGTGTCCTGGTTGGAGCGCTAGGCTACTTTGAACACTTCCTCCTTGGGGTAACAAGTCCAAATGCTTAGAGCTGCCTTCCTTGTGTGCTTTAAATGTCTGAGAAGGAAACACTCTGCGTGCCAAGTAAAATAGCCAGGTATCAGTATGGTATTTGAAGGGAACTCTGTCCTCATGCAAAATTACCAGAATATAGGTGACTACAGCATTGGGGTAACTACAAAATTACTTAATAGAGCTGTAGACTAGAGAGTACTTTAACAGGTGTGTGTGTGTGTGTGTGTGTGTGTGTGTGTGCGCGCGCGTGCGCAAGCGTGCACATGCGTGCATGCACACGCCTCGTGCACGTGCACATATGCAGGAGCATGGTCTCTGCAATCTAGGTGACGAAACCAAAGTACAATCTAAGGAAGTACAAACCAGTCCTTGCCTGTTAGGCCGCTTGTCAGTACTGACCCTTAGCTTGAATGTCACATCTTTGTCTCTGCTAATGGCCAACCAAAGCTTCATCCTCTCAGGGCTCTTAGGAGCAAAGAGCAGTTTGTGGCGGAAAGCAACATTTCCCAAAACCTCCAGTGGAAGGGCCAAAATGGAGCTGAGCAGTGATTAACGTGGGTAAGCCACCTATGCCTCCCTCCCCGCTCCTCCCTTCCCCTCCTCTTTGCTCTCTCCCCTCCTTCCCTTTTCGTTATGGGGTTAGCATTCTTCGAAATTTTGACTATTATATCATGATTGCAATGTATTACGCAATAGAGCTTCAGTTAGTGAGTCAAAGATATGTGTTATTTTAATCAGAAACTCTATCTTTGATACAGAACTTTTAGCTAGATCATATGCTAAAATAAATGTACCAAGCCCCATCTAGTTGGGTCTAGGGAAGGACTTACTTGTATTAGAGAAGGAGAAAACGACCGTGATCCTAAGAGAAACGTTAAGGAAGGGATTCGTCAGCCATTCAAACTGGCAAACTAGTATACCAACAGGGTGGGGAAAAAATGCAGTAATGGGGACTAAAACAAGTACTATTTATGTCTTATTTACCCACACAACCATCTAAAAGCAAGCCTGCGGAGAGTTTTTGGCTTCAAGGAAAACCATTTCCAAAAGTGCCATTTGCTTTCATGGACCACCTTGGAGACACATTTGTATACAGAAGGGCTAATGGCCTGGATGAAGTCCAGCAAGGGAGGTAAATAAAAATAAGCAAGTGTCTTAACCACTTGTCCTGTGCAAATAGGAAAAAGAATGCTAAGAAAAAAACGGTCTCATGTCAGAGTGACTCAGAGCTGGGGAGGCCGGGAATATCATTCCTCGCCTAGCGTGGAGCTCCTGCCTTTCATCTCAGGTCTCAACACCAGTCTTAGAAGACAGTTTTATTCGGAAAGAGAACGTAAGTCTCCATCTAGTTCTTGCTCACTAACAAGTTATTTTGGCAGAGCTTGGCCCATCTCTGCATGCAGAGCTCCAAGGGCCAGGACTAAGCATTGGACATGGACTCTATCTACTCATTCCTGGTGACCCTGAGAATGACTCTCAGGCCTCTCTTTCCCCACGTGGGATGATCTTGTTCTCACAGATCTTTGAGTTATGGAAGCAAGTAGAAGAAGCCACAACATGGCGATGACCAAGTTCTTTGAAAGTCTCCAAAGAAAAACAGCGCTAAGAAACTCTACTATCGACAGACAAAGGGAATGTCCCAGGTGACAGAATAGAGCTGGAAACACTGAGTAGCTGTCCAGTGAGAAACAGCCTGGATTTCTGCCCCTCCACTTTCCCAAAAAGATGCATAGATAATGTTTCAGCCCAGGGAAGCACCCACAAAACCAGAACAAAGGAAAGTCCCAAGAACACCTGGCAGTATACCATGAGGCACCCAACGGAGCGGGTTCTTTTCCGTCTACTCAGTCAGTCTGTCTGTCATGTTAGTGAATACAGAAGTACAGAGGTTTAAGGCTAAAACATTTGTGAGGGCTTCCTCAGACTGACAGAGGAAGCCCAGAGTGGTATTTATATGGTTACCTCAATGCCATGGTTCAATTCAGGGTTTTCCTAATCCCTAAAGGTTAGTAATTTACATGAACACAATCAAGGGTCTACAAAATTTGACTTTCTTACGTGTACAATATGCCTTCTCTTATTAGAACCTATGCTAAGCCACAGGACACTGAAGAGAGGTGAGTTATCTGGGTATCATCCTGGCCTGAATCATCCTGGATCCTGGAGAGAAGTTCTTCTGCTTCAAACACTTCAAGGAGTAAATTAAAATTGTTTGAGGTCACACACAACTCACCTACCACTGAAGTTCTAACTATGTCTTTCTGTCAAAGGCCCATGGGAGCTCTAAGGGGAAAACACGCAGTGCCAAGAGCAGAGCTCTGATAGTGTACCTGTGGTTCCTGATCATGACCGCTGGGATCCCTCTCGTAGCTCTCTGCATACAGTCTGATGGTGGCCCGCACACCACTGGAGGAACTGAGCCGGAATATGAGCCGTGATGCATCCGAGAAAATGATCCTCAGGCCCTGAGACCAAAAACATCCCAAATGGCTCAGTGAACAAGAGAACACACAGGCAGTGATAACCAATGCATGTTGCAGAAACCAGAATAGTCCTATACACCAAAGCCCATCAGGGCCAAGCCAATTTCTAGTAGGTTTTGGACGTTCACTCGAGCACAACACTGCGGTAAACCTAAAAGCTACTTGAGGTTACCCATTTGTTTCTTGATTCTATTTCTGTTGCTTTGTGGCTAATGTGGGCAGATGTTGGAGAGCCAAACTATGACCACATGCTCAGATTTTCTTGGTCTAGAGATATGTGTAGGAGGGTCCATCTTTATTTCTGTTGATTTCATTGGTTAATAAAGAAGCTGCCTTGGCCTGTAAGATAGGACACAGCCCTTAGGTGGGTGGAGTAGACAGAATGGAAGGTGGTGGGAGAGAAGGAAGTGGGGGAGATGCCATGATTCTCCTGCCCAAGATGGATGTACCTTAGAATCGTCCGGTAAGTCACCACGTCGTGGTGACATACAGACTTTTATAATGGGTTAGTTTAGATGTGAGAGCTAGCCAAGAAAAGGCTAGAGATAATGGGCAAGGCAGTATGTAAATGAATACAGTTCTCATGTGGTTATTTCGGGTACAAGCAACCAGCGGCTGAGCGGGCCGGCGGCTAGGGGCTGAGAGCCGGGTGCCGGGAACACAACCCGCACCTCTCCCCCTCATACAACAGATATGAGAATTGGAAAAAACAGTGCATATGATAGAAATAGGATACTATTTGATAAATGTTCTCAAATCCATGGTGTAATCCTTATAAATCTGAACAGGCATTAAGCAAATTATCTATTACAATAAGAAATATCTGCTTCATCCTTCCCCACCCTACTCTTTTTTTTTTCAGACTAGTCTTGCCATGTCACCCTCAAGACCCTGTTCTCACCTTTCAAGAGCTGGTATCACATATGTGCACCAACATGCTAAGTAACCGCCCTTGTTTTAAGGCTCAGGTAACCCCCGTATAATTTTAAGTTTAGATTTACCCCTTCCCTATTATCACAGTAGTAGAACACCATGACGAAATGCTCAGGGTTACCCCCTCATCCAGGATGTGAGTGTTGCTGAGAACAGCTTTATCATCTTAGATGACCATTTCTTTCTCACCTAGAAATGCTGGGCACCAGCTTGGGGGTCAGGACAGAGCTGGGGTCTGGTGAATTAAGTGCTACCCAATATTAAATTTGTTTTTAGCTTGGAACATCCATGTTTTATGTAATGTGTCTCATTAGTGACAGGAAAAGTCAAAGTATGACTATACTTTTATGACCATAAGATCGTATTTGGACTTCTGATGGAAATACATTGTAGGGCAGCTAACAAAGTAAGTCCAATCAGTAAAGTATTAGAGATACCAGAGGAAGACAAAAGAAGCCACAGAGTGCCTACCAGTCGCCACTTCATAAAATGTAGATGTCTTAGGTGACCTCAATGTCAGATATTTTCCCTAAGTAATTTATCATGGAAATGCCCCTAGCCTCCAGTCCTGCTGGCTATGAACCAATCATTACTAAAATCACACCATTCTTGCTATATGAATCTGAAGGCCAGTTTCTTACCCCATCCCAGACCTGACCACATCTGATACAGGAGGGCATCCGATCCCATCTGCATGGTTGTTTACTTTTTAAAGGTTTGTCCCAATTCCCAAACTCAAAGCTTTTGCTTCTTTTAGAGTTGTTTGACACAAAGCAATGGGAATCAGCTCCCTTACTGGAAACCAACCACCAGTTTTCCACTGGGTTAATATATGAAAGTGGCCTATGGAGTAAGTGTTGGGCTAGTCCTAGGCATATGAAGGTAAAGATGCAATGTTTGTTCTTCACCAACCTGGAGTCACCTATTACAACCATCTGAAACTCATTTCTTAGCTAGCTACCTTTTGCCATCAGAGAGCTGAACAGTCAACAAACGGCAAATGGAGCAAACGAACTGAACGGTGAACACGGAGCTAAAGAATGCATTTCCTATGGTCCAGAGAACGCCTGCTGCAAAACGATGTTCACACCAGTCACAGGCCTCTGAAAGTCCCGTAGATAGGTTCATAGATGCTTTCAAAACTGTTGATGTTGAAGCTTACATTCTCATTGTCACAGGATTGGGCACACCGGTCCCTGCCTCATCACTCCCAGGACTATGTATGGCTTGCTGTAAGCAGATCAAAGCAATTCTAAGACTGAGGTACTTCACACACCTGTCTTTGCAAGTCTCAAATAACTTGGGGGCTACCTTTTCCAGTCCTTTCCCAGACTCAAGTCTTAGAGACAAAGTCCATCACACAATGAACTTCCTGGATTTGTTTATGGCCAGTGGGAGGTATATAAGATTTCGGGTTGTATTGAATCATTTGTAATAACTTCATCACTAAGCCTTTACTAATGAAATCACACTCCCCCACTGGTTGTACTGCATGCCACACACACAGAAGACCATTAGTAATTAGTAGGAAGGAAGGAGAGTTTGACTTGAAGAAGTGGTATCTGAGTGAATGGCACACATCTGCCTACTGAGAATAGCTCACCATCTTCTCTCTTTCCTAGAACACCAATCCTAAGAGCTTAATTGAGAACAATGTTGTTTGAGAAGCCATTACAGATGAACAACATCAGAGTTCTCTGCTGCATGCCTTTTCAGACCCTCTCCATGTGTGAGGTTAATATCCACTGTTGACTTCATTTAGAATTATCTAGGAGACACATTTCTGAGTGTGCATCTGTAAGAGTGGTTCCAGAGATGATTCTCCAAGGAGGAAAGAGCCACTCTACATGTGTGTGGGGGTACCATCCTGTGACTTTGATCCCAACTAATTAAAATGCAAAAGAGGAGGAAGACATTGGAGCAGTATCATTCCCCACAAGTAGCCTTGCAAGCCTGTTGCCATGCTTTACAGTGATGGACTGTATCTATAGCAACTGTGCTACAAAATTAATCCTCCCCCTCTTCAGTCATTTCTTCTCAGGTCTTTGGTCTTGGGGATAAGAAACAGAACTAATACACCACGTCTGATGAGGACCGCTTGTATGTGCACAGAGTTGGGTTGGATTTCTTTGAGATCTGCATGCTCCTTCAATGAGCTTAATGACTTTGCAGTGCACCCACGAGCCATGTTCTTTCCAGAATGAATCATTATTACTATGAACAAAACAGTAAGGCCAAAGTCACTATCAAACCAGACTTTCTAAGCTTATCATTCCTTAATTTCACCAAAAGGACAACAATAATATGCTTTTCCTTTGTTTTTGTTTTTGTGGTTTTTAGGTAGTTTCAGAGGTTGGCAATAGACTAAGTTGCCTATGGGTGAAATTTTTCAGGCCCTCTGTTTTTTTTTTTTAACTCAAGTTTTATTGGGATACAATTGTTCCTATTCAGTTAGGGATTGCCTATAGCTATTTTTGCACTATAGTTTTGGAGATTAATAATCATGGCAGAGATCATCTAGTGCATAAGACCTAAAATATTTATTATATAGTTCTCTACGAGAGTGTTTGTTGGCCTCGGGTATAAACAATTACATCATGCACAGCCTGGAATATTTACCCTTTAACCTTATAGTAGAAAACAGAAAATGTGGCTAGCTGCCATATCAAAATTTCAGTAGGGAGAAATGTAACATAAGGGTCCTTCTCATTGGGGTTTGTGTCCCGCCCAGTACCCCACAGCCGGCAAGCCCCAAAGAAAATCACACAGAGAGTCTACATTAGGTTATTAACTGATTGGCCCATTATCTCAGGCTTCTTACTAGCTATTATAACTTATATTAACCCATCTATGTTAGCCACATGGCTCAGTACCTTTTCTCAGCTGGGCAGCTTACATTGTTGCCTCTTTGGTGGTCTGCGCAGGAATGCCAGGGAAGCTTCCTGCTTCCCAGACTTTCTCCTCGCCCTGCCTCTACTTCCTGTCTGGTTGACCCGCTTATACTTCCTACCTGGCCAATCAGCATTTATTTAAAACATGATTGACTGAACAGACAAGTCTCCTGCACCAGAGAAATGACAATGATGAAGATTATCATCACAGGATTCAACCCCTTCATTTCCCAGGGGTTCCAGTTCCAGCTATAGACGTATCTGGACTGTATTTGACCCGAATCCGTTGACTTCTGACCACCTATTCCTGCCATAAGTAGATTTAATGAATGGAACTTTAGTTTGCCATTTTTGCTCTTAGTGCACTGTCTTCTACTGTCCCCTTTCCAGTCCTGTAGGAATACTGTCACAGACGGTATGAAGCTAGACGTGAGACATTCTCTCACAAGCCAAGTGTTCTGAAAGCCTTTCCTTCCCCGAGGAACTGGTCGGCTTTTGCTTTCTGACAATAAACACTTTGTAACTAACCATATTTCCCTTCTCAATATGGCTGCCAGGACACTTAACACTCAACTTGAAGTTGAGTCCAAGTGGATCTCCATGACTCGTGCAGCTATGAGTTTTTCTTCTTCTCTCCTTGGCGCTCTAATTTATACATTTTCCAGCCTTGATTTCTGTTTCCTATTTACATTCTAACAGTTTCATCATGCGTTTCTGTCTCCATAAATCCTCTTGCACAGACAAGGCCCAGAGCAAATGGATAAAACAAGTTCCCATGGCAACTTGACACTGAAGTGTCTCACCCACTGTGTTTTGTCTCTAGGTCATTCATTGGCTCTGAGAGGAAGAGCCTCACACACCTTGTTCACCTCCACTTTAGTGTCAGAGCCAGGACAACGCCAGGTGCAGAGTAAGCCCTCCAGAAACACTACTTAGTTGATGTCACTGCACGCTCAACACCAGAGTGAGCAATGCAATCCCAGGAGGATCTTGGGCCCTTTAGCTAAAGAAAAACAAAAGCACACTCTTTGGAGGTGAACTGGGGTTGACGGCTCCACCTGAGCAGGTAGTTGCAGAAGACAATTATGGACCGAAATCACCAGCACATTGACTAGCCCATTCTTCAGTGCCACAACGCACTCAAACAAAGCAAGTTTGTCTAAAGCAATACAGTTGAGCCGTGTGGCTTTCTGGCTGCGCAATTGTGAGCAGATTGCAAACTTTGCTGCACACTGGAACTACCTGGAAGGGGAATTGTCCATACAAGACAATAGGGCCAGGCCCTTGGTCCAGACAGGGTGATTGAATTTGTATGGGGAGTCCCTTGGGCACTGGGATTTAGTGGCTCTCTGGGTGAAGTGGACGCTGCAGTCAATCAAGGCTACTGCAACTGTCTTTTCAGTGAGTCCCCTTCCTCATGCTGCAGATGCCTGGATTGTGCTATGTGTTAGTTTTCAGATTTTAGCATAATGTTCTAAGGAAGTCCCAGAATAGTCATGAAGGAATCTATGACTCCTCTGTAACTTTAGTAGCTAGAACATGGGAATGACACAGCCGTGATAAAAAGCAAACATACATAGGAGATCATGCTTGTCTCCTTCAGGGTAAATTATGGGGCTGGGTGGTACAAAAGTTGCTGCCTTAAACTTGCCTGCAGTGCCCACCTCAGTGCTGAGAGCAGAGTTGGACCCACCCTAGATCTGTTGTAATATCACCTACTGCACACAGCTCTTTCCTCACAAATCCAGATACCACCACAGCCTGCCTGCCTGCCTTCCTTCCTTCCTTCCTTCCTTCCTTCCTTCCTTCCTTCCTTCCTTCCTTTCCTCTTAAATCCAGATTTACCCCTCTTTGATTTACTGTGCACAGGCAGTTTGGAGATGGTTCAGAAATAGCCACCAGATACACCCAGGCTAGAATTCTGGCCTGGCCACTCACTCAAGCTGGCGGTCTTGAGTAAGTCCTTTAAGCTCTCTAAGCCTTAGTTTCCTAACTTGGATGAAAAATAGAACAGCCTTGGTTATAGGGTGGCTGAGAGCATCCTTTCAAAAACGGTGTGAAAGGGCTTTGGAAAGTATCATTCACCATAAAAGATTTGTGATCCTTTCTATGTTAAAGTTGAATGATTCCGAACATGATTTCCAAATAAAGCCTTCACGCTGGTACCTTATGATGTAATAGTGCATACTTGTTTATCTTTTATTATATTTTCTTAATATCGTATGTGTAGTGGGGGGGGTAGCACTCGCACATGCCACAGAACATATGTGGAGGCCAGAGGACAACTTTTAGGACTTGGTTCTCTTCTTCTGCAGTGTGGGTCCTGGGGGTTGAACTTAGACCATCAGGCTTGTTGGCAAGTACCTTTACCTGCAGAGCCATCTCTCTGGCCCTTTTTAAAAATTAAGATTAAGAATTAATATTAATTTGTAGAATGCTGCCTTCCCTCTGAAATCACTGTAGGTCTTTTCAATCTCCTGCCAATTATCTTTGCCATGTCTTCTGCTGAAATGGCTTCTTCAGCAATCAAATACCCCTTCGTTAATAGTCATCAGACACTTACCGACCTGAAAGCCCTCGGATGCGATCCTGGCCATTTCCTCTGCTTATGCAGCAGAAAGGAAATTGTCAAAACTGGCACAGTGTTGTAACACAGTAAGAGCCTCTAGGTCTTTTGACTCCAGGCAAACTATCGGATGCTAACCCACATGAAAGTGTTCATGTTCACGGATCACTTCTCATGCAAACATCTGACCTGTTCCTCCTGTTTTGTGTGCTCCTCTAAGCTGGCTCAGAGCCTTATGCAGAGTAAGTATCTGATAAATGCTTGACAAATGAAGGTTGGAGGAGTTGTTGTTTGGTTTTTTTTTTAAAAATGTAAATCAAGGCAAAGAGATCTGCTAGTTGCTAAATCCAAGCAGAGCTGCCAGATGTTAGCTTGGAGATTGTAGGACATGTTGCAGCCAGGCGGGAGGAGGAACTGTGTATTACCAGCAACTGCTGGCAGCATCTGACTTGCCCAAATGCTGATGTAGGATGAATTCCAGGGGAAAACAGCATATGGCCCTGAAATCTGGTTCTGGTACAGCGTCACATGTGCAGTCTCATGTGGTTGGCCACATGAGGCATGTGAACCTGGAGGCAGAACAACCTTGGAAGATACTCGGAGCCTAATGCGAATGTTATCTCCCACAGGAAATCCCGGCCATTTATCTGGAAAGCGTCAAGGTGAAAACATTGCCATGTAACATCTGAACCATATTTTGTAGAAGAAAGCACGCAGCCCATAGAGCAGGGGATTTGGATGGAACATGCACAAAACTACATGGATTGCCTATTTTCCTCTATTTAAGTCACAGCATTAATTGGAAACATGAGTTCAAGAATGATTGAGTAAGGCTAGTCCATATAGGGCCTTGGCATGAGTTACAAAATGAGACCCCCTCCCCTGGGTGGAAAAGGGACACAAAAGCATCTCTCCTCTCGGCTAACTTTGGACTTTGGCTTCACCTTCCCACTTAGGCTAGGGGTCTTTGTACAGTGCACTGACCACACACCTACACCCAGAGACACATTCTCATTTAGGCTTTGTCTTAGTTACTTCTCTATTGCTGTGACAATACACCATGGCCAAGGCAACTTAGGAAGAAGAAAAGCTTTAGGTGGGGGACTGAAGGCTCCAGAGGGTTACAGTATATGACAGTCATGGTAGGAGTCATGGCAGCAGGCAAGAAGGTATGGAACGGGAGCAGTACCTGAGTACTTGTACCTGATCCGCAAGCATGAAGCAGAGAGAGACAGAGGCAGAGAGAGGGGAGAGACAGAGATGGTGGAAGAGGGAGGGAGAGAGAGGGTGGTCAGTAACAGGGAACAATGTGGGCTTCTGAAACCTCAAAGCCCATCTCCAGGGACACACCTTCGAATCCCTCCCAAGCAGTTTCATCACTGCAGACCAAGCATTCAAATATATGAGTCTATGGGCTCATTCAGGATTTTGTTTTTAAAACAACCAACAAGCCCCTTTGGGTCCAACAATTAGAAAGAATTATAGAATTATCTGGGGAAAATCAAAGCCAAATAGTCCTTAGATGTGTTTTCAAAGCACCTATTTAGCAAATGCAACCTTTAGCCATGAGAAGCTGCTTGGGTTTTCTTCATCAAAATCCTAACCATCAAATGTGGGCCAGTGGAAACAGATCACATGCATTTATCCATTTCTTTTCTAGAATTATTGCTCGGCCCTGTTCACTCCACACCACACTGGCCCTGGGTCTGGGAGACTGTGGATTCAGAAATGCTTCCCCCAGTCACCACACGTCCTCCTTCAGTTCCTGTGAGAATATGCGGCCTTTTCTTCCGTACTGTTTCCTGGTTTGGGTGACCCTCCCGAACATAAAGAAAAACTAACACTTCAGTAAGAAGTTCCTGGGACTAAAGAACATTTAGATGCTCCTCACAGTTTAGAAGACAGCCCCCTACCAACTTTTCCCAGGAGAGGTTAATTTGTTGTAACTGAACTCTCTAGAAGCAGAATGGGGGCCTCCCAGCTAACAAGAAACCATATTCCCATCACTCTATTTTCCTAGCAGTGACAAGTAGGTAGTTATAAAGAACTGACTCTGTGTTTCATCCTTGAAGGAAAAATAGGAAAATTTCAGGGAAACTGGATACTAGAAAATATTTTTCTAATAGTTTCCAAGATGTCCTATTAAGAGGCATACTTAGCATAGCAGATAGCTAAGTTGTCTTCCTTTGCCATGACTACAGTGTTGCAGAAATGTTGAAGTCTAAACTCATAATTGTAGGTATCATAATACCCCATGAGATTGTCTAGAATGAATCTCATGTCAAGAAAACTAAACAGTCATGTAGTTAGATTCAGTTGAAGAAAGTCACAGAGTGTGATGCAATGATCTCACTTGTGCCAGTTCCTGCTTACTCTCCTGGGCGTGGATTAACCGTCATCTCCCCTGAAGAGCTTTCTGTAATCCTGATCAATCCTGATCATACATCCTCCGATATGTATGCCCAACTAAGTTCTTTCTACATAACACTGTTCAGTCAATTCTGCAATAATTACAAGTTCAACATCAAATTACCTCTCCAGCTAAATTGTAATTAAGCAGAGGGCAGGAATCTCAACTGCCCTGTTGGTTGGATTCTCAGGACCAGAAGGCTGAGCGGCATGCAGCAACCGTGTGGTAAACAATCATCCAATGGGCAAGAACACACACACACAAAAAATCAATTCAACTACCTTCTTCATATTTTCCTAAGTTAGGACATGAATTCATATTTATCACAGGGATTGTTTTTCAACACCACACTAGACCTATTATGGTAACTACACACTTCTGTTACTCCACACAGAAGGATTACTACATCTGAGCGCCAACTTTCAGACTTAAATAAACTTTATTGGTGGCTCACAAGTCCAACTGAATCAGTTCCAATGCTCCGCTTCTAGATGCGCAAACCACACTCCAGTAAATGGCACATGATAGAGTAATGGCTGGCTGTCACTGTCAGAGTCTCTCAGATGATTCACTGGTAATGATGTGATTGAAGCTGACAGATGAAGCTAAAGATGGACCAGTTATCCCTGGAGAGAGAAGCCCTTGGCTTTGGAGTTCCAGCATCCTCAGTGAACACCATTCAGTGGCCCTTGCATGATGCAGTAGATGCTGGTGGCTCAGTAAACATCTCTGGATAGGGGGTGGAGAGGATGATGGCACACGGACAAAATCCAGCACACATCCCAGAACTGAAGCGTGATTTCCAGACTGCCAATTTATGGTTTTTTTTATTGTTTCTAAATACTGAAATTATAAAGGACAGACCTAGTCCTTACTGGTAGATAGCAAATCTGAAAACAAGTGCCCTTCAAAGTAGGCTTTCTGCTGAGCGGACTTCTTTCTCTCAGGTTGAGGAGAACAGTCAACTGCTTTCATGCGACCTGCATAACTTGAAGCACTATCATGCCTACAGTGAGCCCTGAGACACAGGTGAGCAGATTGGATTTGGCTTTCCTTATCAGCTAGCTGGTACACATTTATTTATACCAAGTCTTAAATATCAGCTAAACTGATAACTTGCAAATTATTTCATCACTGGTAGCATTTTCTGAATTTTGAGCCAGCCAAATGGAAATACAAAAGATTTGGGTGGATGAGTAGAAAAAAGAAATCTCAGTTGCTTAAATTTTGTTCCTGAAGTATCAAGTTTTCTCACTTAAAAACAATTTTCTGATTTAGGTGATGATTCTGGGTTGAGGTATCAATATGCCAGCTCTCAGTGTGTGATCTCATTTCCCAACTGCCCTTCATTCACAGGACCAAGACTCCAGTTTTCCTACTGTTTTCACAGGAAGCTGTGGGCACTGAGTGCACAGGACTGAGGCTACAGGCAGATGGGATGAGGCGATGGTAGGAGACTATCTTCGTACTAAACCATTCCTTGGGATGCTGGTGGTAAAAGGGAGAGAGACCCAGCATCAACAGTGCCCTGAATATCTGCACCTTGAAGCAAGACTCAGACCCCCAGGGCTTGCCAGACTTCCCCTCATCTTATTACAGGGCATGCACCGGAAACATCTTAAACTACTCAGTGATTTGATCAAACTGCTCCCCTACAAAAAAAAAAACCAAAAAAAAACAAAAAACTGGCTTGTTTTTCCCACTCATATTTGAAGAAAGCAACATTAGTCACCCACGTGACTCAATTTTACTTGAGAGTAAACAGTGACAGATCCTCCACCCCAGAAGAACATGGAAGAGCTGCAGTGGTACCACGCCTTATTAAGTTGTGGTTCCTAAATCCAAGAGACTCTTGGTTCCCACTGGAGTAAACAGCTGGCACCTTAAAACCAGCCATAGCAAATCCCATGAAGCCTAGAGAGTCACACAGGATCCAGGAGGCCCTTGGAATTCAAGATGGGGTGGAGTGCTTCAGGGCTTCCTTCTTGCCTCTGGAGTGACCCTTGCAGGATTTCAGGCAGGGCAGACTTCCTAGATATTTCTGCAGCCAAGGGGGCTGGCTGGGACTTATCACTGCAATAGGATTTTAGCTTCAGTTTGGTTGGAAAAGCATTTCTACTTTATCTCTAGAGATGCCCGTGGAATGGTTCTTTTCCTGTTATCTGTTTCCTGACTCTGACCTCGAATTAAGGACAAAAAGGGAGGAGTAAGCTGCCATAAAGCACAGTTCCCTTCCTGAATCAGAACGCCTGTGTTGGGGGGGGGCAAAGGAGGGGAGGGAGTATGTGAGTTGAATCACTGAGAGATGATTCAGACACCAGAGGCCCGCTCACATCCTTACAAGACATCCTGACAAGTCTACCTTTCCTTTGTTTTTCTTACTTTATGTGGCTCTCATCAAAAGCCCCAATCTGTCCATCACAGGGTGTTCTTTTAGTTTCCTTTGTTACAGTGTTAGGGGTCAAGGCAGCAAAATACTCAATTAACCACTGCTACATCCCCGGTGGTCTTGAGGTTGCTTAAGTAAGCTTAGTTAATCATTTACTGACATTCCTTTTGTAGTATTTAATTTTCCCAGTGACTATGTGATATAGCCATTTATTAGTCTTATTTTCTCAGATAGGATATTATAGGGAAAGTAAAAAAGATAATTCATCAAGAAGGTGGAAGATCGTCTAATTGGATTTAAGGTCCATTCAATACAAGGGAGTCCATGCCTGGTAGTGTAAACCTAGCCAACTAACCGTGACTGGTGAGGTCATGGATCTTAAAAGAGAGCCCACTACTGCCAGTTTCCTAAGCCAGGTTAATTCCCAACTGCATTCTAAACACTTTTCCTTATATCCAAAAGGGAGTGTAGCCTTCATCCCGAATCAAAGACACTTCTGTTTGCAATAGAAAGAAACCATTACAGGACCCCACAACTGGTTGAAATGAAGAGAACAACGGACTGTGGGGTACCCATTCCCAGTTGATACCTCTAGAGCACAATCCCTACACTTAAGGCTCAAAAAATATCATGAAGAGGGGGTGGAAAGACTGTGAGATCAACAATATGTGTCTTCTGTATGTCACAAGGTTGTACCCATGAAATCTTAACAATGTGGTCATGTTGGCAAGATCTGTACAATAACAACACCAGTCAACTTTGAAAGTAGATAGAAAAATCCTACAAGGTCCCATTTTTGGAGGAAGACCTACAGATCATTGATGGCTACTAAGAGAATACTCAGTCTTCTCCAGGGCTCAGACTCTGAAAGGTTATCCAATCCCAAATTGTCAGCCCTAAATAATGTGCATATGAGCAAAACTAAGTGGACTCATCATGCTTATTATGTTACACACATACAAAGATACACAACAATAATACTTAAAGAAGAGGAGGTCATGGATTTGGGGAATGGGGAGACATGAGACATGGGAGGCGTTTGGAAAGGGGAAAGAGTGGGGAAATGGTATACAGTACTCAAGCATGAAATTCTTAAAAAAAAAAAAAAGTTTAAAAAAAAAGAGGCAGAAAGCTAGGCAGTTGACTCAGCAAGTTCAAGATCAGCCCAGGATATAAAGTGAGTTATAGGAAAGCCTGAGCTACAGTGTGAGACTCTGCTTCAAAACAAATTTTTATTGATTGATTTTTGTGAGGCTGTGGAGAAAGAGGATGTATTATTCATTGCTGGTAAGAGTGAAAGCTGGAACATGCACTATGGAAATAGCATGGGAATTGCCCCAAACAACTAAAACCAATCCTATGTATATACCCAAAGGAGTCTAAATCATACCCCAGAGATATTTTACCATCTATATTTATTGTTGTACTACATATATCAGGCCAGATATGAAACTGGTCCATTAACAGATTAATGAATAAATAAAATGTGGTATATGTACACAAGGAAATTCCATTCAACTTTAAATAAAAATGAAATTATTACATCTTCAGGAGAATGAATCAAACTGGAGAGCATTATGTTAAGTGAAATAAGCCAGATGTAGACAAGTTTCCCATGTCTCCTTTTATATATGAAGTCTAGATTTAAATTTGTGCGTGTGAGAAGATTAGAGCATGGTCTATAAGAGGGGAGGAAGGAGGTCTATGAGTGGGGAGAGAACAAAAGAGGATAATGGAATATATGTGACATGAAAACAGAAGAAAGGACTGTTTGGGGGAACAAAGAGGAGAACAGAAAGAAAGGGGTTAGAGAGGCAGAAGTAGTGGATGAGTGGGAACAAGATGTGTGATACATATGCATGAAAATGCCACAGTGAGACACTTGACTTTGTATGCTACAATAGTGAATTTTAGCTATCAACTTCATGTAGCCTGGAATCACCTAGCAGAGAGGCTCAATGAGGGACCGTCTAGTTTGGCTGGTCCACGTGCAAGTCTGGAAAGGCTATCTTAAGTACATATATCGAGAGGGGAAGACCCACCCATTGTGGGTGATGCCATTTGCTAGGCAGAGATTCTGACTGGTGTAAGAGCAGAGAAAACAAGCAGAGCACTGGTGTGCATGCATTCCTAGCTGGCTCTCCCCTCCTGATGACTGGTATGATGTGTCCAGCTCCCTCGGGCTTCTATGCTGTGACATCTCTGCTATAAGCTGGAACTGTGAACCAAACGGATCCTTGTTCCCCTAAGTCCTTGTCCTCAGGGTAGTTTGTCACAGCAACTGGAAGGGGAATCAAGGCAAAAATTAGAACTTTAAAATGTGACACTTTTAAATCCTTTTAAATGTCTTGGCCACACACTTCAAAGTTGCCCATGGAGTTCCCAGCAGTGCCATGAGGCATAGGCTACTTCAGAGCACAATGCTGTGCTTATAGACAATTTCTGCAGCTGGGTGTGACAATGCATATCTTTAATCTCAGCACTCAGAAGGCAGAAGCAGGCAATGTCAATTTTAGAATTTTGGAAGTTATTTACAATGCACTTCCTGTTTATTTAGGTAATGTTATATCCTTCTGGGGTCTTTGATGGAGTTGAAGAAAGGTAGTTAGAGTTAAAGTTTTCCTTATTTATTATAAAAGATAAATTAGATATGAAACTTTAGACTCACAAAGAAATAATATAACTTTAATTCTTACTTGATACCTATTTTGTTATATGCCATTTTATTATGTTA
>JAQHUG010000021.1:9654646-9677980 GCA_028555095.1 Dicrostonyx torquatus | reverse complement strand
AGATGAGAGCAAGGAAAGAGATATCTTGATTGAGGGAGTCACTATAGGGTTAGCAGAAACCTGGCTCTAGAAAAATTCTCAGGAATCCACAAGAATGATACCAGCTAAGACCCTAAGCAATAGAAGAGAGGGGGCCCAATATTGACTTGTCCTGTAGTCATACTGATGAATATCTTAAATATCACCACAGGACCTTCATCCAGCAACTGATGGAAAAAGAGGCAGAGACCCACATCAGAACACTGGACTGAGCTCCCAACGTCCAGTTGAAGAGTGGAAAGAATGAAAATATAAGCAAAAAAGTCAAGACCATGATGTGTTCACTCACTGAAACAGTGTACCTTAGCTAATAGGAGCTCACAAACCCCTACCAGATGGGAAGGAACAAGCATAAAACCAAACTAGTCCCTCTGAATGTGGTTGACAGTTGTATGGCTGGGGCAGACTGAGGGGCCACTGGCAGTAACACCAGGATTTATCCCTACTGCATGTACTGGCTTTTTGGGAACCTATTCTCTTTGGATGGATACCTTGCTCAGTCTAGATATAGTTGGGAGAGCCTTGGACCTCCCCAAAGTAATGTTCCTTACCCTCTCTGAGATTTGGATGGGGGTGGGGTGGGAAGGTGTGTGGAAGGAATGGGAGGAGGGAAGGGAGTGCAAACTTGGATTGGTATTTTTAAAAATCTAATAAATTTAAAAAACTAAAAACAAAGAAACAAACAATCCAGACAATTTCTGTGTCAAACAAATAGCATGACTTTTGTATAAAAGGTATTTTTGAAGGCCATGTATGGTATCTTCTTTTTTCTTCTAGTAAGTTGAATTTAGACCAAACAAGAGGTAATTAGGAATTGCCCACTATGATGGGATCATGCATCTGAGCCTCAAATTTTACTGCAACCTATCTGAAGACTAGGATAAGCCACAGACTTCACACAATCTTTTCTAATACTAGTACACACGATATAATATTTTCAAACCATATTCTGGTCATGTATATGTATGCATGTGTGTAGGTGCACACATCTCTAGATGTACTGAGGAAGGAAAGGCAGAAGGAAGGGGAAATGATGTAGCCTTTGCTCACTCCAATATTTAAGGATTCTGGATAAAGAAAGAGAACTA
Source organism: Dicrostonyx torquatus (assembly GCA_028555095.1). Classification (NCBI taxonomy): domain Eukaryota; kingdom Metazoa; phylum Chordata; class Mammalia; order Rodentia; family Cricetidae; genus Dicrostonyx; species Dicrostonyx torquatus. Next base: position 9,676,853 of record JAQHUG010000021.1, on the reverse strand, counting down.
ATATTTCATGAATGTGGATTAGTTACCATCCCCTGCACCAGAGCTCTATAGAACTTTTTTCCTCAAACATCCTCTATTACCCACATGCTGATTATCACCATCACTACCTCTCAAGTTGAGACTCAACCCAAAGTCACAGACCTGGCTAGTGATAAAGACAGTCTTTAAATATGTGTCTGTCTGATCTCAAATAATAGAGTGCTGAAGAGAAATAGGATGCCAAAGAGGACCACAGTAAGATGCATCCAATAGCTGAAGGGGAATGGGATGCCAAAGAAGGTTACATATTGCTGAGGAGAAATAAGATGCTGAAGAGAACAGTGAGCTGCTTTCTATAGCACATTCACAGTTGCAGAATTATCTCTGTGTTTTGAATACTGCTGTTTTTCCTTATGATTATAATAAAATTGCCTTTTTTAAGGCAAAGTCTCCTTATATGGTCTAACTTGCTTGACCTCAAAATCATGATCCTCAGCTTCGTGAGTGCCAAGATTGTGTATGTATGTGAGTGTGTGTGTGTGTGTGTGTGTGTGTGTGTGTGTGTGAGGGGAGGGGTGGGAGAAAGAGAGAGAAAGAGACATCATGCTTAGCTCTGCTTGTATCTTAATTTTAAAATAATCTGCAGTATAGTATGTTGTTTTAAAACAACAGTATTTAAAAATCAGAAAGATATGATAATAAATATTAGCAAAGGGGTGGGAAGCTGGGCCCCTCACATACTGCTGGCAAGAATATAAAGTGGTAGAACTGGGCTTAAGGACCAGATGGCAGTTCCTTTAAGGTTTAGTCCTACAACTCCACTCTACTTGTATACCAAGAGTGATGCAACCTACGCCTATACAACCACTGCATGTAAACATCCCCACCAGGTTCATTACAACAGTCAAAAAGGGGAAAACTGCATCGCTAAGTGGAAACCCATAAATAGACAATAGAAAACAAAATGTGGCATCCACACCATAGAGCACAAAAACCCCAGCACTCGGGAGGCTGAGGCAGGCAGATCTCTGTGAGTTCGAGTCCAGCCTGGTCTACAAGAGCTAGTTCCAAGACAGGCTCCAAAGCTACAGAGAACCCTGTCTCAAAAAACACTGAAAAAAAAAAAAGCAAAAGAAAAAGAAAGAATTAAGGGATGAAGAATTGGTGTACAGTACAATATGGAAGGCCATGGAAATAGTAGACTAAGTGTGAATAGAGAGGTCAGCTTGCCAAGACAACACGTGATTCCACTTAGAGGCAATGCCCAGAATAGACAAATCCAAAGATACAGAAGTAGGTCATTGATTGCCAGAACCTGAGGCTGGAGGGGTGTTGGGAGGGAAATTGCAGCTAAAATGAATAAGGTCTCACTGTGGGGTGATGAAAATGTTTTAAAATTTAATGAGATGGTTACTGCATTACCTTGTCAATATAAAAACCATTCATTGAAATCTGCACTTTAAATGAGCTAATTGTACAGAATGTGGATTATATATGACCATAAAGCCATAATATATTTATTCTTAGAAAACTGTATAATGAACAAATGCACAAAAATCCCAAATTTGTGTATTTTGTAGACTCAGTAACTATCTGCTTAGTGAGAACACCAAAGAACTTCATGACTATTTTGAAGTCATACTAGTTCATTTAAACCCAAGTATGTCTCTTAGGTGTCTGTTACTTAGAAAGTATGCTGATTCTGCACAATGGTACCTGAAGTGTGCCTTGGACTCAACTATCCTCGAGTTGATTATTAGTGTCTGCTGATAACCCAAAAGATTGTTTTGCTGAGTCCCACCTATACATCACCCACCAGAACAAACTGTGTAAAAAGAGTCACAACGCATGAGTTTAATGTCCCTCATTACCCTCACTAAACCAAACCCAGGCCTGTAGAAAAGCTTCAGAGGGGCTCAGAGCTGTCCTTAAATGAACCTGTCACTCACAGGGCCCTGATATGAGAGAAAAGGAGATAGTCTTTTTTTTTTTTTCTACTTTATGAGGAAACTTCCAAGAACAGGTCCTGGCAACACTGATTTATTTATAATGACATCTGAGTTCAGGTGGAACAGTGTAGAAAGGAAAACATTACTATATTCCAGAGTTCAAACAAAAACCACCATCTGCGGTTATGGAGGGAATGGGGAGTGGAAGAAACCCACATCAGAATTTGAGATCCAGCTGAAGAAGCGGCCTGATGTAACCAATTGCAGAGTATCGAAGAAGATGGCATCTGAATACCTCAGGGAAGAAATAAGGCAGAGAAAGTTGTACCAAAGAGCAAATCAATTAGCTCAACAGCTAAACTTCTCGCGATGAGACAACATCATTAGTGTAGCTGTAGCTAGACCATTCCCCACAAAAGATAGCCCCAACCTTTCTCCAGAGACCAGAAACCTCACAATACTTTGGCTAGGATGGGGGTAGGGAGTTCAGGGTGTTACAGCTGGAGACCCGGAATCTTGCTTTAGGAAGTATATATTTCAAGTCTCTTGAATCTTATGGCAACAAAACAAAGTGAGCCTTGGGCATGGGGAAGGCTGGTCCGGATGGAAAGTGAAACAAAACTGGAAAATATGTGTTCAGGACATAGGAACTCAAAGATGCACCTGTTTCCCATAGCCACCGACGGCTGAAATACTGCTGTTATTTCAGAGTAAGGCCAGTAAATGAAAACTACCCTGCCAATGACAGGGATGTTTTGCTCTAGCAATGTCTCTGAATTTATCACCAAGAACAGTCACCACATAAAAGCATCTGTAGGCTGCTACCACTAAAGAAGGAAATGTGGGCCCTATTCCTGTTTGAGGTCTTGGTTCATCAGTTAGAAGGTATATATGTATAAACAATACGGGACCAAGAGGCTCAGGTTCTAATCCACCCTCCACCAGTAAGGAGGCAACCCTCCTTGAGGGCTTCCTCTTCCTAGCTGGAGAACTCTGCTTTCAAAGTAAAGAACACAGAGAAGATGAGCCCTAAAAATTTCTCTACCTCTGCATACTTTGCCAACCAGCTTTGCCCAATCTATCTATTTCTGTGATTCCCCAGCAAGTACCTGTTTCTTGGTCACAGTGCCATCCACAGGGTCCACATATTCGAAGCTGTCTGTCTTTGCAACGCTGTAAATGTGGCTCCCCACAGCAAACTGTTGGCCAATGAAGGACTTGTCTGTAACCAGGGCCTCCAGGTCCCTCATGATGTAGTACGTTGCCTTGGGCTCCAGTCCTTCATAGTCAAATCTGTGGGGGAAGAAGACAGAACACAGAAATCATAAAACCCAATCAGAGAACCAACAGTTGGGCGGACTGGTTCCAGGAGAGGAAATAGACAAAAGCGTGTTTGAGGAGTCTCACTTTCTCCTCGCAGCCTTCCAATGCAGTCTCCACACGGGGCCAGGACAAACTCCAATTATTTGCTCCTTTCTCATGAACCCCTCCTCAAGCTCCTGTCACGTGGACAACAAAACCCCAAGCACAGACTATCACACAGTATGCAATCTAACCCTGCCCGCCCTACTTGGCTTAATCTGAACGAACTTTGTCCCACTTTGCACTTTAAGCTCACGTGCTCAGGCCACCATGGCCTCCACTTCAGTCCCTGGTGACACCTCAGCCACTCCTGCCACTCTGTTTTTGCTGTTTGTCCCCTCCATCTTGCACATTTTTAGATTGCTTTGTATCTGGTATACTCAAAGCACGGACTCATCCTTTTCCTCCAATCTTCAGGTCTCCCGAATTCTCGAGTATTCATCCACCTAAGGAGTTTCCCCTGCTCCCCCTCCCCCGCCTGTCACCACCTATACATTTTCTTTCGCCCTGTCCTATGGATTCCCTCTGATGTGTTTTGTATTTGTTTACTTCAAGTCTGCCCTTGCCCTAGGACACGGACCTTAGTTCTCCTATTCTCCACTGTTTCTGGAGCACAGGACACACTAAGTAAGTAGTCTGGGATGAGGAAGCAATGCGGGGGCGGGGGATCAAAGAGGAAGAAAGTGAACTGAGCTATTAAAAAAAATCCCTGGAACCTTGAAAGAAACGTCATAACTCTTCCATTTAGAAAGTCTTTCTATCCACAAACATCAGATTTAATAGTAGGGCTGGGATGCTGATCAAAAGTGGGGAGGGGGGGATACTAAAAATTATCCCTGCCCTGTTTATTTTGGAGTTTGAAATAAGATGATGCATACCACACAGTTGGCAAAACGCCAGACATCAGAGCTTAAGAAAAAAATCTGTTCATTCCTTTGTTTGTTTTTTTCTCCTTAGTCACTAACGCAAAGAGATTGTCTCTCCAAACATCAGATAATCATCTCCAAATTCGACTGGCGCACCATGGAGGGGATGCTTTTTCAAAAGGGAGCCAGAGAGAGAGCTCTGGGCCCAGGTGGCCACAGAAGGACTTCACACCTGGGCTTTCTGCAGACAGAGAATGCTCAGGGTGAGCTGCAAGATGGAAGCCCTGACCAGTCGCTACGAGGACTCTATCAACTGGAGAGGCCAAAAGATGGCACCACGTCGTGTGCATCCTTTTCTTCCTCCTACTTCAGAAACAAGATAGCAGGAAAGTCCTTAGAACACTGCTGGTAAATGTGTTCAGACAGGGGATTCTGGGTGGAAGTGGGAGTCGGGGAGGGGAGGGGAGATCTACGAGCCAGGCATGGAGGCTCTCGTTTGTAATCCCAGCACTCAGGAGGCTCAGGCAAGAGAATTAAAAATGAGTTCAAGACCAGCCTAGCTGCATAGTAAGATTCCAGCGATAGATAGATAGATAGATAGATAGATAGATAGATAGATAGATAGATAGATGATAGATAGATATAGATGGATAGATGATAGATAGATAGATAGATATAGATGGATAGATGATAGATAGATAGATAGATAGACAGATAGATGATAGATAGATATAGATGGATAGATGATAGATAGATAGATAGATAGATAGATAGATAGATAGATAAGAAAAAGACGAAGACAAGCAGTAGGGGCAGAAAGACAGACAAGACAAGAAAATGTTCGAGAACATTTACTGAAAAAGACCACGCTGCATCTAAAGCTGAGATCATGTACAAGTGCCAGACTTAGTGGGCTCATTTTCTCACACAAGCCACTCTCCCTTCTCATTTCTCCCCTCTACAGCTAGACAGCCCCTCCAACCTCCACTGCCACCACATTTGCAAGGTCTATAGCCACTTCTAAGTGGAGAATTGCTTCTGGGGTTTCCCCAGACAAGGTAAATTGGGAGACTTCCCTCAGCTGCAGCATTAGTCTCAGTATCAGTGACAGTGGAACTGTTCTATTGTTTCCTCCCTGCCAAGAAAACTGTCAGCTAGAAATCACTCATTTCCAAAGCCCCTCCCCCCAACCTGCCATTTGCTGGGATTGCAGGAGTCTGGCCTTCACTGTACCTGCCCCCATCCCCTTCCTCTCTGTGATTTTTCTGAGCAGAAATTTGTAATACAGCTCAATGTCCTGCAAGAAATTAAATCTCCATTGCATAGTATTCTCTAATATGGTATTGTTATGAAAAAAGCAGTCAACATTACAAGCTCTTGGCCACAAAACCTGAAGTATATTATAAATACTCTCATCATCGCACCATTTCTTCAAAACACTGGCAGGAACCTAAACAGTCATTCCACAAATTATAAGACGCACATCTCTGACTGAGAGTAACCCTCAGCTAGCTAGCAAGAACAAACTATTTTTTTATCAGGTTGGAATCTTTATAAGATCCTCATACAACAGAATTCATGTGCCAGTTAATCTTTGGATGTAAATTAGGCAAATTTACAAATCAAAACCCCCTAAGAATCAGGGGTGTGTGAGCCATGTTAGAAATATTAATGAGCAAAACAAGATCCCACCTGCCTTGAGAACTTGTTTTATGGCTCAATGTATAATATGCTGGTTTATTTTTCACATTCCCAGTCTTCTTAACTAACCAGGAATCAAAGCTATTGTGGCCGTGGTCTCTACTTCCTAGAACATTGCAGTCCCTTAGAGTTTAATAAGCACCCTTGCAGCCTGCTGATTCTCTGATATTTATCTAAGTAGATACTTCTTAAAAGAAGAAACAGTCACCATATAAGGGAAAAGTCTAAAGCACTTTGTCCCTCAAGCTCTCGAAACTCAGCTAAATACCCAAAGCTGGTAACGACACACAAGCAAAAGAGAATGAGCCACAACCTCTGTCTTTAACACAGAGTTTGTGGCTCCCAAAAGTCCCCTCTTCCCACACATAGTCACCCATAGTCAACATACTACTTCTACCAGCCTATCCCCTAAATCTGGCATGTTAGTGGGTACACACACTTGGCACACACCTTGGAATGTTCTTTCTTATTTCGACAACAGAAAAGGGATAGACCAACAACCCTGAGTCCCGGCCCACCATTCTTTCATCTGCCTCCTTCAGAGATAATAATATTTCCCTTTCCTATGTCTCTTTTCAGCAAGATAAGCCTTGAGCAAAAATCTGGGGCTGCTGAGCCACGTGGGCCATGCAAAGAGTCCCAGTTCGGCCATGTCAGAGCCCTTCCGACCATTCGTGTGGAGGTTAGATCCAGGGAAGATTTCAAAAACATCACATTGTGGGCTTTTGTGTCTGCCCACTCCTTTAAAAAAAATCCATATAGAACAAACAAGAAACGTGTCTGCTTTGATTACAGGATTCACAGCTCCCAAGGATCACAAGGAATTTCTCAAAACTCTGCATTTTGATACCCTCTTGGCATGACTACCTACTTGCCTTCTTGTTTCAAGAAAAGTTAGGGAGGAATGTCACCAGGGCAAGTAAAATCTGTCCTTTCACTGTAGTAGCCCTTGACACCACTCCCAAACAGCCAACCCCAGCCTTCCAGTTCCTCCGATGTTTCTAAAAGATGCTTTCTTCTTCAATTCTAGCCCATCAGTTTTAGAAGACATCTCTAAGAGTAGTTCCCAGGACACACGCAGAGACCCTGCCCATTCTCACCTGCAGTAGTAGTGGCGGCCATATTTGGCCCAATGATCCCTAACGATTTCCTCCACACTCTGCTTCCGGGCAGCGATAATGGACAGCCAGACTAAGACAGCCCAGAGGCCATCTTTCTCTCGGAGGTGATCAGATCCTAAGGCAAAAAGAGAGATTTTGTTGAGGGTTCTCTCCTGGGGAAAAGCAAAAGGTGACAAGACCATTTAGCAGCTTGGAGTTGTATTGAAATGGCTGTATATTTTCACCCACTGTGCAGAGTTGGAATATTATAAGATACTTGGTTTTTTCTTTAAAAAATAGGCAAATGAAATTCAAATAATATAAAATAACAACAAACGTATAATAAAATCCTAAAGATTGTTGAAGGAATTGAAGACTCCAAATGACATAATATCATCACATAGTCATGCTTTTCCTCAGTAAATACTTGACAGCTCCTACAATCAACTAAGCATTTTTCTAGATCATGGCCAAAAAAAAAAAAAAAAAAAAGTGAGCAAGAAAGTCCTTTACTTAAAGTCTGAATTCAACTATATGGAAACAGGCAAGACAAAAGCAGACAGAAGAATATGATGCATCAAATCAGGACAAATGCTTTGAAGAAATTAGAGTAGGTGCTGGGATCACAGGGCAGGAATAAAGGTGCAGTTAGCACAGAAGACAATCTACTTCTGTAACGTCTGAATGGGGATTTACTTGGAGGAAATGGTCCTTGCAGGTGTAATTGAATTGGGGATCTTGAAATAAAGTCATCCTGGAATATCCAGTTGAATAACCCAATGACAGTGTTCTTAAAACCAAAGACATGGAAAAGGAGAAGTAGAGCCACAGGCTCCATAGACACTGAGCCTGGAATTATACTGCTGTGAGCTCAGAAGTACACAGAGGCACTTGAAACTGAAGAAGAAGGGATGCCGCACCATAGTCCTCAGTGGGCACACAGCTCTGGCAGCCCCTTCCTGCTGGATGCCTTTGGTGCTCTGGAACTGAAGAGAGCCCATTTATGCCCTCCAAACCACCCAGCTCATGGCAAACCATTATGGCAACCGTGGAGACTTATGCAGCTGTGAGGGTCAGGTTCAGTGAGCTGATCACACCTGAGAATGAGACATCAGGATGATGAAATGGACACAGGCATCTAGAGGAGAAGGCAGCCAAGCCAAAGTCCAGAAGCAGGGATGATTGAAAAGCAGAAAAGAGAACCACTTCTCACTGTGGCCCTCATACAAACCACTCATACAGCTGGATGTGGAGTTCACTATACCACGTGGACCCAGGGGTTTGTGTTGCACTTAACATCTGTCTCTGGGCCAGCTGCAAGCTTTCTCTGAAGTAGACAAAGCTCTGACTTGAAAAGAATGTGTTGCAGTGTAAGAAAAGCATGAGGAAGGCTTTGGAACAAGGAGCCCAACAAACCTCTGCTGCTTGCTGGGTGTGAAATATCATTTAGAAGCTACTAGGCCCTGTCAGGTGGTGGTGGTGCACACCTTTAATCTCAGCACTCAGAAGGCAAAGGCAAGTGAATCTCTGGTCTACAGAGTGAGTTCCAGGATGGCCAGGGCTACACAGAGAAACCCTATCTCAAAAAACCAAACCAAAACAACAAAAATAAAGAATATAAAAATAATAAAACCATAAAAAACAAAAAATTTTAAAAAATTAAAAATTAGTTTAAAAAATAAAATAATCCTTCCAAATCTCAATTTCTCATCTGTAATAGAAACCCTGCCTCAAAAAACAAATCAACAAAAAAGATAAAAAACAATAAAAAATAAAAAGATTTTAAAAAAACAATAAAAAAGAAAATAACCCTTCCAAGCTTCAATTTCTCATCTATAATATGAGATCTGAATACTATCACCAATCCTGTGATCCTGTAACAATTTACTAAAGTTCAAAGGGCAAGCACTATGATGGTGGTGCTTGCCTGTATTCCCAGCTACTCAATAAAGTGAGGCAGTGTTGGATGTTCAAAGTCAGCCCAGGTAACATAGTAAGGCCAAAAGGCAGCAAAGGGAGGCACGTTCTAGAGACCAGTTTTGCATGTTCAGATCCTGTCTTAGCCACCTACTTCTGCTTGCTATACTTGTTTGTACTACAAGAATAGTACCAGCCTCTACCTTTGGCGTCTCCAGGGATTCATCAACTAAATAGCCATAAGCGTTTAGAAGAGACTAAGATGTCACAGAGGCTTGTGACTTAGGGTCATTCTCATAAGTTGGCAACAGTGCTGATTCCTCAAAACTTGTTTTAAAACAAATCATTCTGTTACTGACAAGAGCCTCTTTTTTTCTTCTTCTGACTCTAGCAATAGCAACGTCTTAGGAAATGAGACTGGGACCAGAAGTGAACCATTTCCTATTGCAATCAGGCAGCCAGAATGGACACACACTCACTCTTGGTTTTAAGGTGATGAAGTAGACATAGAAAATCCGCAAAGCAGATTCATGTCACGGAGCACTTAAAACCTTGTAAATGGACAAACTGTTTTTAGTTAAGTCAAACATCTGTGAAGACTAAAGCTGAAACTACGGACTGTTACCATTGCTGTTCGACCCGCAATACTGAATGTTAAGTATTTTCTCTATGGGAGAAAAACGTGTAGCCAGAGAGGGCAGCAAAGTAACTTAAATCAATAGGAAAAAGAATCGTGTCTTTATTTCTTAGCACACGCTGATCGATGGTCTGCCAATGACACTGTCGGATGTCCCTCTGTGGTTGGCTCCAGGTTAAGAAGACCCTGGGCATTAATCATCACACCATAAAGAGACTTGTCCCAGCCAGTGAGCTCTTCATGCTGCTACAAGAAATGGAAGAAATTTGGAAGACTCAGGCATAGCAATATGGCTCGTTGCCAAAATAACAAGCCTAGGAAACCCTGCCCAGTGCAATCATCTCAAACCCTCTTGTCCTTTTATAGCTGAAAAAAAAGGTCACTTTTACTTACTGGCTGGAGAAAAATATGCCTTTGTCTAAAACAAGGGCTTTGCATACCTCGGATCTCCAGCTGGATCACATTACCAGAGAGAGAACCATTAGATGCTGCTAAGTCCTTAAGAAAGATGTCAGAATTTAGTGGCATGGAGACACAGAGTTCTTTTAGATGGATAAAATCTCACCCTGGTCATCTGCAGATAACGTGTAGTAAATTGTGAACTGGCCTGGATATCTTTGCCAACAGGGGTAGCATTTGCCAAGACTCACAAGGGACAACAATCAAGTGGAGTTAGCTGTGCTCTCTTGTTCACTGAGGAAGTGAGGGAGACAAGAAAGGATGCTGCAATTATTAGGTGTTGCCATTGGAGGATCACAGTGCTTGGTGGGGTGCTGTCCTTTAACGCATCTTTAGGGCACATGAACTCCAATGCCCTAGCAGTGTCAGGTAAATTATGTAAGGAATGCGAACACACAGAGAAGCAAGTGGTTTTCTAAAAGCCTACTATCAACAGGGGGAAATGTACACACACACACACACACACACACACACACACACACACACACACACTATAGATGATAGACAGACAGATACATAGATAGATAGAGCTATATGCATAAATAATTGAACTGAATACTGTAACCTGTTTTCAATAAGAGGGGAACCTCAAGAGTCACTTGTGGGAAAGGCACAAGTAACCCTTTTTTTTTGAGGCCCGTGCATCATAAGCCACATCCCAAACTAGCAATTGTCAAGAGGAGCATAACAATGGCCAGTGAATGACTGGACAAATGTCCAGTCTCACTATGGTCAGAGGAAAACCAATAGAGTGGCACAGCATTTGGAGGCCAGGGCTGACTTAAAAAGGAACTTTTCCAGCAACGGTAAAGCACCGATGTGGATGAGGGCAGTTTTGGTCCAGCAGTTAGGTAGCAATGATCAAAGGCCTTTACATGCTGAGGACCTTCGGACTCTGCTGCTCCCTTTCTTAGCCTTGACTCTTACAGATCTCCACTCAGAAATAACTTAGAGGGAAAACTTGGAAAAATTAATAATCATTGCTGAAAAAACAACAGAGTAATTTTGAAAAAGCCAAAGGGAAACCTCTTGTATAGACAAAATATTAAACAAGAGTCTTCAGTAACATGGAATGATGTTTATGCAATTTTAACAAATGGAAACAGTTCAACAAAAATAATATCGAGGGTATTCTTGTAGGAAATACGTGAACACATATGAGCACAGGCAGATAGCAGAACTACTAACAATGGTATGTAAGTCTGAAATGTCAGGGCTCTGCTGGTTTTGTTTTCTCTGTCTCTTGTTTTATTTCTGCAATAAACATGCACATATTACTTTCAAAAGAAAACTTCAATTTTTAAATTTGTCAGTGGTACATAGATATTTAGATGTGGAACACGTGTGTTCCAGAATGTTGTATGATTAGATTCAGCCAGTATGCTTTGAGGTGGACTTCGTTCACTCTGTAATATGCTTGTTCGTGTCCTTCCTGCCTTTTCATGGTTTGGGTGGGGCTCCCCTTTGGGGTACTGAGTAAAACCAGCATAATTTTTGAAACTTGGTTCCTCTAGTTTCTGAATGTCCATACAGCCAAAGCCTGCCATTCAGTTGGGATGAAGCAAGGAGAACTTGTCCCCAATTTCAAAAATCTAGAAGTATGACTCAGCTTTCCTTCCTCAACCCAAGCCAGCCTCACCCAAGGCCACCTCACCGTCATCTGTACTACACCAGCCTGTACTACAGCCATCAAGCCAGAACCCACATGCCTGAATGGGCCACAGTTCTTCGCTGCCAGACTTCAGCAAAGGCAGCACAAAAAGGATCTATTTTCTTGTCAGAAATATCACTGATCCCTCTCCACTCAAATCAGACCTGGAACATTTTCAAGCTTTAAAACCACATTCCTTGGGCCTGTGTGATGTCTCAGTGGGTTTAAGTATCTAGCATACAAGCCTGATGACCTGAACATGATCCTTAGAACCCACAGAGGAAGGGAAGAACCAATGCCCAAAAGTTGTTCTTTGACATCCACACAATGCCTGTCACATCATACATGCGCACACAACCACCACCACCATCATCATCAGTGCCTTAGGGTCAGCAGTCACCAATGCGCGTATTGTATTCACCAGAGGAGAAAATAGATAGAAAAAAGTGAAAGAGGACAATAAAGGAAAAGTAGAAGGAATTTCTTTAAGTGAGCAAATCAATAAAAAAGTCACACACACACACACACACGCACGCACACACACACACACACACATACACACACACATTGCTGCCAGGTCAAATCAACACAGTTAAACCTCATGAAACCTAAATCTGTCAGTTAGAAAATCCATGGCATTCTGCACATGGCACAGCTAGGAGATCCAGGGCAGGGCATCTTGCACTCAAATCTGGCACAGCTAGGAAATCTAGGACATCCTGTGCTCACACTTCACAGCTTGGGGATCTAGGGCATCCTGTACTCATGTCTGGCATAACAAGGGGCATCCAGCACTCATACCAGCACAGCTAGGAAGTCCAGTGGCGCCCAATGTGAGGAATGAACCCATGATCCTGAGATTAAGAGGCTCATGTTCTACCACTGTTTACATAATGGCGCCAACATGAGGCAACCACATCCACATAAAATTGAGAAGGAATTCTAGATACAGAAGAACAGAGTTAAACATGGATTTTTGGTAGCAGCATTTTCTCAGGTGGGCTCTGTTTGCTAGAGGCAAGCAAAGGTGTGATTCCTTTAAGAAAAGGTTTCCTGATTCAGTGTTAGCACCAAAGACTTCAAGGCTTCTTTAAGAGACAGTTTCCTTGTTCATGCTGGGAGCAATAACTCCAGCTCTTTCAGGAGGTCCTACATTTAGATGGGGTCTGTGAGCAACCTGCTACAAATTGCTTAGTGGCAACATGAACCCACTTGGTCCCTGGAGCTGGGACGATGAGCATGGTTTGCAGAGGAGGTGAACATGCCTCCGCCATGTTGGACTGGGTGAAGCCAACAGGCAGGGTCACAGAGTTGGTCCTAGCCATGCCTGCTTGGCATTTAAAAAAAAAGTCATTCCTAGTCAGAAAATAATTACAGATATGCAATAAAGACAGATTCAGATGAAAAAGACCTTTAAATGGGTCACAGTTTTGGATAAATGTACATGGGCTATGAGAGAGAAGAAAGAGTACAGAACATCATATATTAAAGGAGTAAAGATAATTAAATATTAATAGAGTAAAAAATAGGCCACATAAAGATGGAAAATACACAGAGTCTGGATTATGTATTTGACTATAGAGAGACATTTTGATTCTGGGGGATGCTAAGCTAAACCAACATAAAAGTATCTTGATTTCAAAATTTGGGTCCAAGGTATATGTTACTTTGGAAAGGAGGTGTCTGCTTTTGTTTCCACAGAGGATGGGAACCTGTAGATTCCTTCCAGGTTAATGTGGTTTGATGGAACAATATCCCCCCCCCCGAAAAGGTCTCCACGAACCCTAAAAGTACTTCCATCAACAAGCAGCAAGAAGCAGTTTGGAGTAAACTACACCCACATTCCCAAAATGATTGTTTATAAACGTTTCCTTTTAAGGGGGTATGATATACAAATGAATACTTTGTATTGGTATAGATTTTGGTCTATTGATACAAATTTAAGGTCAATTTGTTATATTGTGTATATATATTTCTGCTCTTGTTTTTGTGCAGCTCATTTAAAATGTATAATAAAGATTATGGGTTGATAGATAGTTATCTATAATAGTCAGACTTGTAGTCATGATAATTAGATCTACAGAGCTATATGTCAGATGGATAGGTATTCTTTTTTTTTTTTGTATAGGTATTCTTTAGATCTTTCAAAGACCTAAAGAATAAGGCATTGAAAATATTTTAAGAACTTAGACTTTTCTCGACAGTGAGGCAGCACCAATTACTTCAGAGAGGACACTGATGGGCATTGAAGAAACTCATGGAATTTGTCTTCAATGTGACAAGGCTAGTCATTTGAGCAAGAAACTGCTCTTGCCTGGACTGCTTGATGGTATGCTGTATGAACTGGACATACAGGCCCACAGAAAAATGACTGTTAAACTTTTCAAAAGATGGGATGGTCCTTCAGGATTCCTGATTCACCAGAAGAAACTGCCAGACACTCTGCAGGACATATAAGAAAGTGACTGAAAAACTGCCAATATAGGCAAAATAGTCTTTCAAATTTCCTGCTTCATGGAAAAATCTGCCAGATACTATGGACCTGTAAGATGAAGATGGATGCCCTAACATTACAGAAGAACTTTGGATGACTGTCCAGGCAGCAAGATGTCTCTGTCAATTCTAGAGAGTTGCAAGCTGCTTAAAATGCACTTCCTGTTTACTTAGGTAATATTATATCCTTCTGGGGTCTTTGAAGAGTTGGAGACATATGGTTATAGCTTTCCTTAGTTATGATAAAGGATAAATTAGATATAAAACTTTAGACCCACAAAGGCTAGAGGATAGAGTATTTTCTCAATTTGTCAAATGTAAATGGACTAAATATTTTAACTATAATTCTTGCTTGATAATTTTTATATATGTAATTTTACTATGTTAAAACTAAAACCTTCCTTTTTATTTAGACAGAAAAGGGAAAAATATGTGGGATGTCCTTCTGTATATGTGCTGCTCTTATTATTTAATTAATAAAGTTGATTTGACCTATAGTAGGGAAGAATATAGCCAGATTGGAAGAGATATAGAGAGAGAGTAGGTGGAGTCAAGGAGATGACATGTAGCTGTCGAAGGAGGAAGACACTAGAACAGAACCTTACTCAGCAAGCCACAGCCTTGTGGCAATACACAGATTAATAGAATTGGGTTTATTTAAGATGTAAGAGTTATTTAATAAGAAGCCTGAGCTAATAGGCCAAACAGTGTTGTAATTAATATAGTTTCTGTGTGATTGTTCAGGTCTGGGTGGCTGGGAAATGAAAGAGCAGTCTCTACCTACAATCCAGGGCATCCTATACCCACAACTGGCACAGCAAGGGGCATCCTGCATTCACATCTGGCACAGCTAGGAGATCCAGGGCATCCTGCACTCGCATCCATCATGGCAGGACTGTTAAGACTGTAACTGAACTCTAGCCCCAGGCTAGCAGTTCTCAAGCCTGGATGGCAAGTTAGCATCACCGGAGAAGTTTTTAAAAACACCCATGTTCAGAACCCCATCGGGCCAGTCACACCAAGTATTGGGAATCTTTTCAAATAGCTCCCTGAGTGAGTATCACAGGCAGCTAGGACTGGGAAAGGCTCCTGGGGAAGGAAGTGCAGTCTCACGCTTGCCTATGGGTCCATGTCTGCCTCCTGTTGGGACAAAGATAATAGCTACTGCTTTCCAGCTCAAGAGACACCACTGCCCTTGTCATGTGGGTGATCCTCACTCCAGCCTTATGGTTTCTGTCTGTCCTTTGTATCAGGAGAAGTGAGAACTTGGCCAGATTTGAAGTGACCAATTCATTCCAGGACTTTCCCAGTTGGGTGGGAAAAGTCTCATCTCCTAAGAAGCTTCAAAGTCCCCAGCAAAGCAGAGCAGTGGCCATCCAATAGAATGGACCACTTGTCCAAAGAGGTGCTGGGTAAGTTTTAGGAAACGTGCACATTTAGCATGCCCCTCTGTGTATTACATTCCCTGGAACCTGAAATGACACATGGCATATACACCCACACACGTATCTATGTAAACATCACACTGGCTATGAAGGCAGAATTCCTAGCAGAGTAAATTATTCCCTTCTATGATAACAGCAAGGCACTGGGCACCATCCTCAGCTAGATTATACATTTCTTTTCTAAGGTTCACAATTTGACAACCCTTTCTTACAGACAAGGGAATAAAGTCAAGAAGTCATCCATATGAGGTCGCATAGCTATTAAGTAACAGAAAGAAGATTTGAATCTGGGCAGTTTGGCTCCGAAAACCTATAAACTTCCTGACTACTGGCACCGTACGGTGATGACAGCAGTCCCTGAAGAAAGTAGGGGAAGTGACCGTGTGGCAAGAGCTGAGGCCATCCATCTAAGGATCTGGAGAATGGACTTGCGAATCTCTCTGTTCCTGCTCCACATCTCAGGAGCTCCTGACTGCTCACTTCTAATTCTCATTCCTTTGCAAAGTTCCCTCCATCTTCATGTCATCTGCCCAAGACAGGGATTTATTTTCTTTACACAGCAGGACCATGAAGTAAAACCAGGGGATGAATATAGACTCCAGAACGTGCTAAAGAATCGAGGCACAAGTTTTTATGTCCATTTCTCAAACCAATTACATTCAGCCCTCTCACATCTGGCAAAAAGGAAGACTCACTGAAAAACAGTCACCTTTCTGTTACAGAAATTACACTTTCTGAAATGCACAGATGCTCATCAGTAGGAAAGGAAAGTTAACCTGCTTGGAATAGGGTCAGAGCCTGCTGGGAGGTCAGAAAGGCCATGTGGCAGCAACCACTGCCTTCATGTATCTTGATAAGTCAGAGCTGTAATAGATGAAGCACATGAAAAACCCATTGCTACTAATGAGGTCCAACATGACCAGGCTTCAGCCTTTCAGCACTGCTTGGCAAACTCTCCAGGGGAAGGGCTTGCATCTAAACCTCCTCTTCACTGTATGCCTGCCCTGGCTCCCGAAAGATATGAAGGACAGTATTGCTGGATGAAGAAATGAATGACAGCATGAGTCTCTGACTCCTTCCTAAACGGGAGGCTAGCCAGAGCAAGCCCACCTACTACACTGGGGGAGACTCTGCAGGTCATCTGCCTGAGCAGCTCCATCTCAGGTGAGAAGCCGGAGGTGCAGAGAAGCAGAGCTGCCCATCAGAGGCAACAGAACCACAGAGCAGGGGTGTCAAGACCAGAGCCAGCTCTGCCAGCTCCTAGTGCTGGGCCTTTTACAGGACCATTCTACAAGTTAAGTGGAATTGATTCCATCTCCAAACAAAATAATAACAAGGACCTTGGGGGAATGACTGTTTAGCATTAAGGAAACAGCAGCAGCAGCAGGTGTTGGAGAGCCAGCCAGAGTAAGTTTGAATCCTTGCTTAGTAAAGGTGCCTTTAGCCAGTGACTTGAGCCTCCCTAAACCACAGTGACTTCTTCTATAAAACAGGGGCCATTTATGATCCCTTCTTCATTTCAGGGTGGAGAATAAATCATGGGACATGGAGGGGGGGGATGCTAGCCATTGTGTCTATTGCTTAAGAGGCTTCTATGAGAAATATATTCGCATTATTTTATTTAGTCATTCCTAGCTAATAGACTCTCCAGAACCGAGACCGGAGAATGCTAGCAGCTTCATGGCCAGCAGTGGATGTACTTCTCTCACAGGAACACACTGGCCCTAGAACAGAGATCTGTGAACTTATATATCCCGCATTATCCCTGTGTTAACAAGGCTCATTGGAACAACGGACCTCTCTAAAAATTGTTTCCAACAAGTCACATGCTAAACCAGGAATCTCCCCAGTGGCTTTCAGGCTCAGGACCTTACATTTGGTCATTGCACTCCCTCCTCAATAAGGCCTCCTAGTGACAGGTATTCTCTCATAATCCATTTGAGCCTCCACTAGGGAGTCTCAAAGCACAATTTTAGGGATTGCATCTAAGTCCCAAAGGACAAGACACCTTCTTTAAAAGCCCTTTAATAGACACTGTGCAAAACAATGCTCATTCTATTTGGAAGTCTTAAGCCTGTGGTCCAATGGCCATGCTGTCCTAGGCTCTGGGTTCCAGAAAGCACTGGAAAATGTGGCTGTAGCTCAAAGGCACCAATCCCATGTTTCCATTTACACAGTACTCTTGCCACTTTTCATCAGCAGCACGCGGGACTCACTAAGCAGTCAATGGAACATGTCCCATAAAAACCCCACAGAAAGGGATCATGTGATGGAGACATGCCTCACACTCCAATGGGAGTTTGGTTCCCAACACAGCGGGTGATGGCTTGCAGAGAATCCAAAGAGTTTCGGCTTTCTAACTTCTCAAGGAGGCTCTTGGGGATGTCAATCACAGGGCCTCTACACTCTGCCTACCCTAGATTGAATTGCACACAACCCATTCCTAACAGGCCTGCAGAGAAACTGTCCTCCCAGCCCTGATAATGCTGTCATCACAACCGCTCACCCCTTCTGCCATCTAGCCAAGTTTAGAAGCACTGGCCATAGAGAAAAAAAAAGCCATTGTACTTGAGCATCTGAAACTTGGAGATACAGTGGCCTCTTTCTTTCTCCTGCTGACGGGGCAGAATTGAAAACAGACAAATGTGAAGTTAAGACCCCTTGGAAGGAAGCAGACATAAGCTTTCCTTCATGTGACTTGGAGAAAAATAAAATAGTTGGACGGATGTGGGAGACTTAAGCCTACTCAATATCTGTGCCTCGGCGCTCTTGTGGGCCCGGTCTTGAGTTAAGATGTTTGTAGCTCATATGTAATGAAAGTAGAGACAAAGGAGAGCGACCTGAGCGCGCTATGAACTGGACAACTGCGCTGGGAAATAAAATTTCCCGATTCAAAGGAACTGGAGAATAAGTCAGCAATGCAAAGCACGAAAGCACGGATGACTGTGCTAAGGACTCTGAGATTTAGTGATATCGGGACCTGAATTACAAAGGCTGGAGCCAGGCACTGTCAAGCCTAGCCACATCCAAGTGAGTGTCAGCACCCACGTGGGAAAGGGACAAGTTGGTGGTACGAACTACCAATACTTTACCATCTGATCATTAGTACGGGTTTTGGAAGGGGAGATCTTTCTAGAAGGGTTTTATTAGCTACAAATTTGTGCTGGTAATGATAAGATATCAAAAGAAATCAAAACTTAGTTATATAATCTTATATAATTTTCTTTTTATCATTCTTTACTACACATTCTTGCAACTGGGCTATCCTCGTATAGTTTATGTGTATATCTAAATAGTTCCTGTGAGTCCTCCAAAATGTTAGGATACCCATATTTCCAGACCGTAAAAAACACTTAAGAATGATAAAAATATAATTATTGATGAGAGAAAGAAATGGTGATGTTAAAATCCTTTCTCCTTGCCTTCCTTCTTTCCCTCCACCTATCTTTCTGCTCTTCTGTGGGTCCTGTAAGCATTTCCTCGAGACCTACTTTATAGCAAAGAATGAGGTCTGAAGAAGACAGACATGGGCCCATCCTCAGCTGTTTACATGCCCACATGACAAGCAGAGAAACCCAGCAGACCTAAGAAAATCGGAAGGGTGCTGAAGACTCTCTTTGTAAACCACAAGCCTCTTTCTGTTATGCTAAAATCCAAGACATGAAAATTACCGATTCAAGAGCATGGCGCTGTACTCAGGAATACGCAGGGCAAAAATCTGGTGGGACAATTTGATCAGGGTATTATTGTCAGGAGTTCTGTACGTAATTCCAAATTTCCCTAAAGAAGTGGATGTATAAATAACTTAGGAATGCCTTGACTCACGTAAACAAACAAACAAGGCTATTATTATTCTAGAAAATTTAACGTAGCATTCTTGCTTAGAAATGATCAACATTGTTGAACTGCAGGTTTTCTGTGGCAGGTATGAGGGCCTTTGTTGCTATGCAACTAAAGCTGGAGGTCCAGCCTGGAGATCTTCCACATAAGACGGCAGTTCTTCAGCATTGCCTATGCCGCGGCAAACTCAGAAACTCTGGGTTAGAACAGCCCGGATGCTCTAAAAACAACATGGCCTCTTAGAAAACCAATGTTAATGATGAAAAAATGGAGGAACACTCAACAGTGCAAAAAACAAAAAATCCCAAGTTTTGGCTTTTTAAAAAAATTCCTAATTTTAGTGTATTAGTACATTCTCTTTGTGTTTGGAATAAGTCCAGATTCCTTTAAAATTGGAAGAAGCCCAAATGCCACTCAGATGAATAATCCTCTGTTTGACCGAGTATGTACAAAATGTCCACCCCCAGTAAAACCGCTTTCTAGATCCTTCCTGGGACATGGTGGACACCTGGTCCTAGCACAAAAGATGGCTTGGTCTCTATTACCCAGTTTCTTTGATATAGCAATGAATGTGGTGCCTACTGCCTGGAGCCTGGATCTTCTCAAACAAGAAAAGCCTGAACACAGATCTGTCTACCAGCCTGCTATTTTGGCATACCCTTTGAACCAGAGATGCCAGCAGGGACATTTCTATTCGGGATATATCTTGCTCCTTGTGGACCTAACCCTGGGCAATGTCTTGGCATCCTTGAGCTGAGGTCAAATCTTATTTCCAAGCTTTCTTGGCACTGTGTTGTACATTCTTGGTTGGTACTCACTTCCATGCCCCAGGGATACTGGCAAAGGCCGCTACTTCGAAAGCTGAAGTACACTTTAGAAGCTTCTCTGAGTCTATCTATCACTCCATTTCTCTCCTATGCTTAGCTATCGATTCTGAAAGCCATGTTTTAACATAGACAGATAGCTCTTATGATGAACCAATATCTATAAGTTGGAAATGAGGGACATAGAAGCCACTTGGCTGGCTTCAGTGTCAAACAAGAGTCCTGAATGTGAGTCATAAGCCTTCTGTGTCTGTGTCCTTATGCTGCTTAGTTCAACTCACTGTGGAAACTCAGACACACTCTCCCGGTCCTGATGCAAAGCAAAAACACTGATATCTCATCCCTTACATCATTCCTTGGATGTAAACCAGGACTACTTAAACGTTCTTCTTTAAAATGCAAAGACCCATGGCACAATTTTGAATCACTCTCAGGAATTTAAAGTTGGTATAGGACAGAAACATATACCTGTGATTCTGATACAGCCAGCTCAGAGCCTTCTGAAGACCTGGTAGTAAGGAAGCTTGATACAAGAGCTAAATGAAGCCATTTCTCTTTTCTAGATCCAGCACCATGTTCCTGCAGGCACTGCACATACTCACAACTGCTTCAGGGGCAGAAGGAGTCATTATTTTCATGGAAAGATTGACAAGCACAGTGGAAGCAGTCTACACCAAAGAGACAGAGAACTGTCTTTTAGTTCTGCTGGATTTAATGAAAATGCAGACTTCTTCCAGGTCTTCCTGGGAGAGCCATTCCCCTATTCCTTGGGCTCAGAGGCTCCATCTATCAAAGTAGGCTAGCATTTTAACCCACCAAAATGGCAGAGGATGCAACAACTTTAAAGCCCTTGACATGAAAAAAAAAATTCTTGTGTTCTTTAAAAGGAAAATGATAGACAACTCCCAAAGTGTAAGCTTTTTAACTCCCCATCCAGGCTGGCCTTTGTGTTGCAGTCAGCATCACTAGCCCAAAGCAAAACTTGCTGAAAGCGCCTGCAGGCTCACCTTCCACACATGGGGTTGTGGCATGCCCACTGCCGGTTGGCTGAGGATCTAAGCTGTGTCTTAATACCTCAATACCTAAGGCTATAGGCTTCAGAAATGCCCTTCTCAGTGATATTTCCAGTTCTGCCTCCTGATACTCTCTCCTCTACCCTGTCCTGTGTTCAGAGGTAGCAAATGACAGCCCTTGGGCAAACTCTGATCTCATGCTTGTGTCCAGGACTACCTCTTTACTGGAAGACAGTCATGCTGGTTTGCTCATTCATCGTCTGTGACAACTTTCTGCTACAGTCTTGGAGCAAAGCAATTTTGACAGAGACCCCCTACGGCCTTATGACTGGTAGAGCCTAAAATATTTGCTCTCTTGCCTTTTATGAAAAGTTTTGTGATTCTGACCAAGGTTGCTAACAGATATTTTCACCATGATCTATAGTAAGTGCATTGTACCAGGAGAACTATTGTACACATACATGTGCATGTGTATATTTACATATACTTGGAACTTTGGCAAGCAACATCTGTATTGAAAGGCATTCTCACAGCTTCTATTCCTTAGAGCAATTGTTGCTATCATATTAATCTCATGATCCATATTTGAAAATTACCACACCAGATAAAGTGAGCAATTTTGGCTACCTACAAGACACGTCCCTGCTATTCCACCT
Source organism: Dicrostonyx torquatus (assembly GCA_028555095.1). Classification (NCBI taxonomy): domain Eukaryota; kingdom Metazoa; phylum Chordata; class Mammalia; order Rodentia; family Cricetidae; genus Dicrostonyx; species Dicrostonyx torquatus. Next base: position 9,654,961 of record JAQHUG010000021.1, on the reverse strand, counting down.
CCCTTGCTTTTCTGACATTATACCATCTGGCATGGCCTTGGTCTTTCATGTCTGTGTCTAAAAATCCTCCCTATGCTTCAAGTACAAGCTCAGCTTCCATCTCTTTCAAAAAGCATGTGTTGAACTTCCAGTCCCAATGTATTTTTCTCTTATCTCATCTTCTATAGCACATTCTCTATGCCTCTTGTGGTCCTTCCAAGTTTCTGTTTTGTAGATAACTTATTATTCTTAGGAATACAGTCTTCATCCCTTTGTATTCAACATATCACTCAATCTAATGCTTTATAATCACAAAACAATATTAATAAATGTTTA
>JAQHUG010000021.1:9631836-9653711 GCA_028555095.1 Dicrostonyx torquatus | reverse complement strand
AAGAGGAACTTCAATTGAGAAAATATCTCCATCAGCTGCTTGAAGGCAAGTATGTGGGCATTTTCTTGATTTAAAGATTGACATATGAGTGTCCAGCCAACAAAAGGTGGAGTCATTCCCGGGAAGGTAGTCCTGGCTTGTTAAGAAAGTGGGCTAGGCAAGCGATGGGGAGCAAGCTAGTGAGCACCCTTAGCAGCATTCCTCCAGAGCGTCTACTGCAGTTCCTGCCTCCGGCTTCCTGCCTTGAGCTCCCACCTTGACTTCACTCATGGTGGACTATAAGCTGTAAAAGGAAATAAACTTTTCTCCCCAGTTGCTTTTTCTCATGGTCTCTATCAAAGTGACAGAAACCTAAGGTCAATAAGGATCATCTAAACATAAGCACAGAAAGAAGAGATTAGATGAGTGCACATGAAATCTTCAAGTCACATCTTTGGTCATGGGGAGTCTAACAGTGTACCTGGAGTTGCATAAGAAAAAGAGACTATGAAGGATAAATGTTTGAAAAGGTAGTGATTATTTTCCAAAATTAACTATATATATATATAGACCCAGAAACATGAGAGTTAAAAAGCAGGACTAAACACACACACACACACACACACACACACACACACACACACACATACACACACACACACACACACACACATACCTCTAGACAAATTAAATTTTAGACATTGAAAATCAAAAATTAAAAGAAAAAACTGAAGGTAGCCAGAGTGTATAGGCCTTGGAAAAGGTACTTTATATAGACAAATGAAGATGCCAATTACAACAAAATTCAATGAAATATGCATAGCAATGGGGTGACGTCTTTAAGTTATTAAAGAAGTAATTTTAAACATTTTAATTGTGACAATGGTGCCATGATTATATGTTTTTTCTAACACAGCTTTATATTTAAAAATTCCTACTAAAATATTCAGAAATAACAAGATGAGCTTTGGGGCAAGGGGTTACTTCATAACAGTCAGAAAAGATAACTTTGCTGGAGAGAGTAGAGAAAGCCATGTTGATGATTAATTTACCAAAACAGGGAAGAGGGGTATGGTAGCACTTGCCAAACATTCAGGAGGCAAAGGCAGGAAGATAGAAAGTTCAAATTTGAGGCCAGTCTGATTTATATAGTGAATTCTAGACTAGCTTCAGATACACAGAAAGACCTTGTCTGAAAACAAACAAAGCAACATAGTGAAGCTCACCTGTGATCTACTCTGGAGGCCAAGATCATGTGTCCAAAGCTAATTTGCGTAGTAAGACCCTAACTCCAAATTTAAAAGGTTTGAAGATATAGTTTAGTAGTGACAGAGCACTTGTCCAGTAAATGGAAAGCCCAAAGATCAGTCTTCGGTGCTACAAAATACAATTATTATCAAATAATGATACAAAGACTGACCATGGCCAGGTAGTGGTGGTGCATGCCTTTAATCCCAGAGAGGTAGAGGCAGGCAGATCTCTGTGAGGTTGAGGCCAGCCTGATCTACAGAGATAGTTCTTGGGTAGCCAATGCTACACAAAGAAACGCTGTCTCAAAAAGGAGAGAGAGAGAGAGAGAGAGAGAGAGAGAGAGAGAGAGAGAGAGAGAGAGAGACACTGACCATGAGTTGATAATACTGGAAATTGGGAGGTATGATTAATATAATATTCAGCTACATGTACCATTTTTAAATTCTAACAGAACTTCTTTTTTAAAGAGCAGATTTTTTTTTTTTTAGCGATACCCAAAGGGATGAATGTGTCCATATATACATCCTAATGGGTTTCTCTGAGTTTTGTTTGTTTGTTTCTTTTGTCTCTAAGTAATTCTTCCCCAGCCTTTGATGCGCAGAAAGATTTACAAGTCTCCAATACCTATTGCAGAACTGCAGCCCCCCTCGCCAGTAACACATAGCCCCACCCAACCTACCAGTGCCAAAGCTCTCTTCTCCACACAGAGAGCATCGTCCGGAGTCCATCAGATTCGAGAAGAATCTCCATCCAGCAGGGGTCTCATATACAGGGACCTTCATTGATTTAGCCACTCTGAAAAAATGAAATTTGAGGCAACCATCAATTCATATGCCGAGTTTCCTTTATTTTCTCAGCTCTGTAGGAAGTCTTATGATCTATTTGTCCCATAAGTACATTTCAGAACAATCTGAGTAGTTGTTGGCAGTGTTGACACTGTAAGGTACAGAATAAGCAGCATCCTTCAGTGTTCTCAACTCTGCGTTCTCTGTAATACAATTTATACTGAATCAATGTATGAATGATTCTAATATCAGTACTCCTAAAAATTCTCTTTGTCATTTTGCTAAGAGTCTACATAAGATGAGAGAATCTAAATTAAGACAGCATTTGAGCATAAATATTTAGGAGTATTGTTGGCAATAACTACTCTATGAATTTGCCTAAACCCTATGAAACAGGAATTCACCTCTAGAAATGATATGTAATGGATGCTATGGTTCACTGCTCCTAGTGAACTCAGCCTATAACACACACACACACACACACACACACACACACACACACACACACATTTTATGCCTGGAATCTACATTCATTCTAAGAATGCTGGTGGCTTCTAGCTCACAAATATGGCTCTCAATAGAGATCCCTCCACTCAGGCTGGAGAGATGGCTCAGTGGTTAAGAGCACTGGCTGCTCTTCCAGAAATCCTGTGTTCATTCCCAGCAACCACATAGTAGCTTACAGCCATCTATAATGGGACCTGAAGACCTCTTCTGGAATGTAAGCATGCTTGCAGACAGAGCATTCATACCTTAAACAAATAAATAAACAAACAAATCTTTTTAAATAGATGTCTCAAAGTCGGAGAGTCACTGCTAGGTCAACCCAACTAGTGACTGATCCATGTGGACTCGTCAAAGGCCTGCCATTCCTCCTCATTTTAGTACAACTCTGAAGCTATTTCAGTTCCAGGGCTCCTCACGTGTTGGCTGAGGCCTTTCATGTGTTTTCAGAGTCAGGTGTCTGTCTGTCTGATTGTCTTCACTGTCCCTTTCCTAGAACTTGATTATGGCATGTTCCCTAATTGCCCACATGTTAAGCCTGATCCTCAGTCTAGCACTATTAAAGATTATGAAAACCCTTTAGTAACACTCAGTGGGAGGTTTAGGTAACTGGGGACATGCCCTCCCTCAAAAGGACTGCACGATGTTGGTCTCACCTTCTTTCTTTTTCTGACTCCTCATGAGGTGATCAGTTTCCTGAAACACGCTCCCATTAATGTGGGCTGCATCACCCTCACCCTAGGCCCAAAGGCAACATGGTCCATTGACTACGGCATAAACCTCTAAACCAGAACAAACATCTCTTCTTTCTACGTTGACTGCCACAGGCATTTTGTTACAGTCATGGAAACCTGACTACAGAGCGAGGCAACTTTGACCTTTAAAGTAGAAAGGAATAAACTCCCTAAAGGCAAATTTCTTTTAGAGCCATTTCCTGGAGAGCCTAGGGTGTGATATTACTCAACAGAGTGTAACATGAGATTGGACAAGACTGATCAATAACCATTTACAATAACTGAAACAATATAAATCAGTGTCCTGGGAGAATGGACAAATAACTTATGATATCGAGAAGGTTAATCTTAGTTGTTTATTTGATTAGGTTAAGAGACACCTAGAAGATTAATGAAGCATGCCTTTGGGTACTTGTGGGGGTGTTTCCAAAGATGATGATGTCATAAGGGTTGTGACCTAATGGTTCAATGCACTGACAGATTCACAGTTTGAGTAGATTGCTCAGAATGAGCAGAACTATGCAATATGAAACCTAGATGGAATCAGTAGGGCACCTGAGCCATGCCCTTGGGGAATCATATCTTTACTTCGTGTCCTGGACACAATAAGGTGAGCAACCACTGCCATATATCCATCCCTGCAACCATGATATTCTTCCTCACCTCAGGCCTAAAACAATGGCTCTAGCTAACTTGAGCCAAAACTTGGAACTATGACCTACAATAAATATTTCTTTATTCCCAATTACTTTCTCTGGTATTTTGTCATGATAATGAAAAGCTTACTAACAAGGATGTGTAGACGTCACTAAACAAACGATTTTGTTAGGCCCCACCCTGAATGAATGGAGCACACAAAGGAATGTGTGCGGTATTGTCCTGTAATACTTAGATGCTTAGACGTTCATACAGCTCAAAGGTTTTTAGCTTATCTCCTTTTTGACATCTTAAGAAAATATACAATTGCACTTATATATACCCTGGGAAGAACAATGGAAGAACCTTTCCCCAAACTTTAGAACAAAGGAGAATGTTCTGAGCTGCTAATTTCCTCATCAAGAGCTGAAAGAAGGAGGAATAAATCACACAGAAACCCAGCGGAGCAGATAGGAAAACGTGGGTCATAGTTAACCTAACAAACGTAAACTCGCGAGAGTGGCAAATAGAATGTACAACAGAGGGAGAAGGTGTGGATGAGAGAGAGCGGGGAGCAGGCGTGAGGACACATAATCTTTGTCCGAAACACTCTTGTGGGTTCAAAGCCAACTTGGCAGAACTGAAGGGAGGGAAAAGGATTTCCCCAGGTCCCACCCTCCCCAATTAATCACTGTCGGGAGGGCACCAGGCTGTGACGGCCGGCTGGATTGTACAGAACCAGATACTTTTATAACCATGAGCCACAGTCGCAGCTATGCGAGCTGCGATAAGATGGGTAATTAAATTCCAGGACCCTGTGTGTATAAACTGATTGTGCCCTGGGGTCGGAAAGGAATTCCCGCTCCTACCCTGAACTTGGGAGTCATCCCAAGCACAGCACTCAACACGGGTTCAACCTCCTGCTGGCAGGAAGCCTCTGGTGTCTACAATCCCCTAATACAAAAGCTGAAAGTGAAGTGAGGCAGCCGCTCCCCGAGCCCTGCCACCCTATGCCAGGAGCAAATGGCAAGCTCTGCCAAGGAAGGAGAGAGTAGGACTGTGGAGGCTGCAACCCTGCTGCCAGGGAGAATAAGCCCTGGTGGCTAACAGAACATTTGCATTAAGCCTTCTTCCTCAGCTGAGGTTTGCAGGACCTCCACAAAAGGGGCTTCTAGTTGGACAAGGTCTTAGTCTCATTTTGCAAGAGCGTCCCCCACACTCCCTCTTGTATTCTGCTCATCTAAAGCTTTTCTCTGTTCCCCAAAGACGCCCCTCCCTGCCTTCTGTTATTGTTGGATAGCGTTAGTCCTTCTACGCCATTCATTTAACTTAGATGAGGCCTCCGTTTCCAATTTCTATCAAAATCTTAAATGATCTGCTGTTGGAAAGTCTGCCTAGGTACATATTGTCATGCTAAGAACAAAATGCCTAAGACTGCGTGATTTGTAGAGAACAGAAAGTTATTTCTTCGCGTTCTGGAGTCTGGGGATGTCCCGGAGTGCAGTGCCCATATCTGGCCTAGTGAGGGACTTCTTGCTATGTCCTCACAGAGCAAACTATGGAAAAGCAACCTTGTCACCTGCTCCATGAAGCATCTTTTGTTAGAACCATAAATTCATTAACAAGGAAGGAAGGAACCCTGCTGACCTCATCATCTCTTCAGAGCACCCCACCCCCACCCCTTAAATCCTTTCACCATTTCAACACCTGGGCTCCGGAGGGGATTAACTTTCAGCATGAGCTCTGGAAGGGATCTAAGTTTCTCTGGCACACCAAGTTGATTGTATAAAGCCTACTGCTAGAAAGTTTTAACATATTTAAAGGTGACAAGATCTGGGTCCCTTTGCCTATAATCAAATGTCTCCTTTTACATTCTGTGTTCAGAATCCTGGGCCCTCCTTTAAAAGCCTTTACCCTCCAGTCTGGGAGAAGACACCTTTATCATCGCACAGACCCAACGACGGTCTCACGTGCTTTCCATATTTTAAATTCCTATGAATCACTTTTAAAAATTAAAAATTCACAAAGAAAGAAAAGCAAAAGGTAGCAAGCACACACTTTATACAAGATAATACCCAAAGGACCAATTAGCATATGAAAAATACTTGGAACTGCACGCTAAAACCACAGTGAAGTATCACGCTGCCCACAATCCTGTAGGAAAAGAACGGAACTGCCAATGCTGGCGAAGATACGGAATCTCAGCATGGAAGAATACAGAGTCATACTGACTACAGTTTATTCAAGACAGTACAGAGCCATATCATAGGACAGCAAAAATGAGCAAACCAACACAATGTAGAATAACATAAGCAGTGATTGGTATCCCGGAGCAAAGAAGCCAGACAGAGGGATACTGCAGAATTCCACTCAGACACGGTGCAAACTAGGAGAGAGAAATCACTGGTGGCAGAAATCAGGGTGCTGGTTATCTGGAGACGGATGGGGAACAGTGCTGAGGCAGGCTTATTTCTTCACAGCAGGGACTGTTGCATGTGCGTGTTTATTATGTGAAAATCACTTAGATTATGTACTCTTATGCACTGAGCCTTTTTTACAGGCACATTATGCTTCATTAATATTAACAGTTTATTTTATATTAATAGTTTATTTTAAAGCTAGGCCTGGTGGCACAGCACTCAGGAGAATGAAACAGGAGGACCAGGAATTTGGAACCATCCTGACTTCAAAGAGTAAGATACTATGGGGGTGAGAGGGGGGACCACAACTATTTAACTATTTTTCAAAGTTTATTTGTATGAAAAATCCCTCTGGAGTCTTTAAGAGTAAATGCGTGTTTGAATTAGCCAGATTTTCATACTCCCAGGAAAGAAGCAAGCCCCCATGTGTTGGTAACGTCCAGCAGACAAGGAACAGTCTTCAGGTTAGCTCTCCAGCATCTCTACAGGGTTGTTAGCTCACAGGGCCCTTTGATGTCTGGCTCTGCTGTCTGGGGATGCCCTATAATAAAAGGCTGATATGAGCATGTACTTTAAAATCCCCTTTAAATGAAGCCTGCCGGGATCATAAATATGAATGAGGCAGAGTTCATCTAAAGCTGGCTTCCTAACAGCAGTCTCCCCCAGACTTTTCTTCTTTCTTCTTCCAGTGATAAAGCTTAAATTCAGGACCTTGCATGCAGTAGGTAAGAGCTCCAGCACTGAGCTACACTCCAAGCCTTCTCACAGTAATCTTACTCTGTTCGTAAACCATTTTTGTTAGGATGGAATGACTCACACTCACAGGTAAAACAGACACAAAACATTGAGCATGACTGCAAACGTTTTTTGTTCTTTTCTTAAGCATATATAAACTGGAGCAGTGTTGTGTGACCTGGGGCCCATCCCATCTCAGCATTGTCTAAACCTCAAACCCCACATGTGAAATGGCACCTTTCTGCTTGTCTTCTCAGATAGGCTGGAAGGATCAGATACGGCAGTGCCCTGCAAATGGAAAGAAAATCCTCTCACAGCTGTAGAAAGGCCTCCGGAGATACAACCTTATCTCCCTTCTCAGTATGGGATCTTCAGTGAGCCCAAAGGAAGCAGGCTTATCGCCTGAGAATATTTAACAGGCAAAGATTAAGTTAACCACGTGTCTCTTGTTCCTCTGACTTGTAGGTGTTGGCCAACTATAAAGCAAAGGAGAATTCCCAGCCCAGGAGCCTTTGATGCCTTCACACTTCTGCATATTCATTTCACATCTGTGCCGCAGGAGAAAGGAGAGGACCCTTCCCTGTCACATTTTCAAGTGTCTGACAACATAAGGCACACAGATTTCTGAAGATCCTGACTTAACGTGAAAGAGAAAACTAATCTTGGCTGCAGAAAGCTGACCAAAGAGCCAAGGAAATAAGAATGCAGACCTGAAACCACCTTGACCATGAAGAGATCAGACTGCCTCTGTGCGGGCAACCAGGTTCATGTTCGCAGCCCAGGGCCAGAGCACTTTGGTGTAACCACCTGGCTCTGATGATCTTCAAATAACAATTTTAAAAAACTGCCCAGGAGCTGAAATTAAGAAAACTTAAGCTCTGAGTTCTCCAGCCGAGCAAGGGGTGGCCAAGAGACAGTTGTCCTGAGTCCTTCAGACTTCTGTAAGAGTATACTAAGAATACAAAAAAAATCTATCGTCTTATTTGGTTTCATTTTGCTTTCTTTTCTGATTTACAGGGACTTCTGATTGAAGCTATTAAAAAGCATGTTGAGAGCCAGGCGATAGTGGACACCCCTTTAATCCCAGCACTCAGGAGGCAGAGGCAGGTGGAGCTCTATGAGTTCGAGGCCAGCCTGGTCTACAAAGAGAGTTCCAGGACAGCTAGTATTGTTATACAGAGAAACCTTGTAACCTTGTCTCGAAAACCAAAACAACAACAAGCAAATAAATAAATCAATAAAAGCATATTTAATACCTTCAGGAGACTTAGAACTAACTCATTTGCTTCTAGAGTCCAAAAGTAGTGAGGACTGACAAGACAGCTCTGAGCCTCTTCTGGAGTCTATTAGCATCTTTTCCTAAATGATACCCTAGAGATCTATGGAGCTGACATTGTAAGGGGGAGGGAGAGCAGAGACACCTAGGCGCTGGGTAAGATGAACACAAAGAGACTGTACACAGGTGCTCGCTCTAAGGAAAGAACAGAGAAGAGAAAATCAGCATCTGTATAAGGCTGTACCACCATTCTGTGAGGACAGAGTGGTCCTGGGAGGCAGCAGTCACTGAAATGCCACGGCTGTTCAGTTTTCCCAAAGCAAACACCTGTGCCTGAGTCTCACGTTTCATGCTGGGCTCAGCTTCAGTGGGGCCACAGAGGCCTGAATGTCTGTGCCCCACATGCTGTGAACCCGCTTCTTACCTAAACCCATTCATGTGAAGCCTCATTTGGCAGTTGACGCCCATGGATGACTACAGAAAGACTTTGAGGGAACACCCGGAAAGTGTGTCAATTTAAATGTAAAGGAAATGTGACAAATTTGGTTGCTTTAAAAATTACAAAATATTTCCATTTCTGCTGAAGGTACATGAAAAGAGGGTAAGCTGGAGATTTAGAAAAATCCTCGCAATGCTCTTTGAAGGATTCAGCAATCTCAGTAAAATCCTGTAAGTCAGTATGAACAACTGAAACAACCCGTACAGTTCACAAGAAAAAGACTGGCCAATCTGAAAATATACAGTAAATCGTAGGACAGTAGTCAGATAACATTTCACATCCATGAAAAAAATAGCAAAATAGAGGGGCAGGAGAGAGGGGGGATGGAGGGAATAGGGATGAGAGGAGAGAGAAAGCTAAGGAGAGAGAGAGAGAGAGAGAGAGAGAGAGAGAGAGAGAGAGAGAGAGAGAGAGAGAGGGGGGGGGAGAGAGAGAGAAGAGAGGAGAGTAGGGGGAGAGGAAGGAAAACAGACTACAATCACTGTCAGCAGTATACAGTTATTTGAGAGTTTTTACTAGAGTTGGTCATGTTCTATCATCCAGTATGCCCACCACTAGCTAACTCTCCAGAGAAACTTGAAGGCATGTGTCTATTCCAGCACTATCCTGAGAGAGAAACAAAGCCAAGTCCAAGGCAATCTTACTACCCATCAAACAGGAACTCGACAAACGACATTTTCCTCATGCCAGAGCTCATAGACGGTGTGACTCAAGGGCACTCAAGTTCACAGGGCAAAAGAGTTCAGAGAAGAAATTGCACAGTCTGTTTCTTAGCATCACCACAGACTTTTATCTTCCTTACTGCCTACCCTCAACAGTCCTAGCAGAGAGCCTAGCAGGATAGGGCCCCAACTCTCAAGTGAAGGGTTTCAGATATTGGCAACTCTGGAGAATTATTTAAAAAAAAAAAAACAAAAAAACTATTCAACTACAGAAAGAGATCCAACATCCTTTGGCTGAACATCCTCTGGCTCGGTGAAGCAGCCAGGACCTCCCAGTGCCACCATAGCCACAGGGGAACTTGGGATTTATCTGTCCCATGGCTGTGTCTCTCTGGTCGGAAGGCAAGTCTAAGCATGCTAGATGTGGCCAGCTAGTTAGCCTGGGTGTTTCCTGAGAGTTCCCATGCCTTTCACTTGCATGGATGGAACACAAGCCTCTTCCTACTTTAAATCAAAAGGCTTTTTATGTTTTTGTTTTTCCTGTGTACTTGTACTAGAATCAAGCAGTTCCCTCCTTTCCTCCTGTCCATCAGACCAATGACGTCATGAAAGAAACACAAAATGTCTGTATCCCATCCCAAACTGAGGCTCATGATCAGCTCTCTGTCTGCTCCTTATACATGAAGACCCAAAACCCTTAGGGGCCCAAACGCTCCAATTTTTATGAATTGGTTCCCTGAGCAGGGCCATATGCCGACGACCTTCAGGGCCCCAAACCTTCAGGGTCCCAGCAGGTCCCTCTGGGAGTGAGAAGCAGCTGCCATGCCAAGTTTGGAAGGCCGAGGACTGAACAATACTTCCTATCTGAATATTCTCTCCACCACCTGACTCTGACCTGTGTCCTATCAGGTGGCTCAAGTCATTGTTTCTTTTGAAGCCAGACCAAGCTACCAGGCCACCATCTCCATGTGGGCTCTGGGAAAATAAACACCCATGAAGAGACTGTTTGAGGCTGTGCCTACCTTTCATGGTTTCTTCTGTCTCTTGGGACTGGGCTCAGTTTCGCCAGCAAGGATCAGAAAGGTCAGCCCACATTAGTTCTGCTCTAATATTATCTTTTAAAAAGACTTTAACGAGCCAGCATTATAAGGAAAGCAACTGATGGAAAAGCCAGCAACTTCTTGTGAGAAATAGAGCTGGACACTAAATAGGACTGTCACGTGGGCAAAAAGAGCAAGTAAACACCGCGTGCTCAGTCACGTCCAAATGCCTTGGCTAGGATAAGCAGGACCCCAGTCCACTTCCAACTCCACCCCTTCCTGGTTTTATCAACTTGGGTAAGACATTTGTACTCCATAAAATCAACTTTTCTACCTGTGAAACAGAATGACAAGCCAGCCCCTCACTCAGAGGGGATGGAGTGGAGTGATTCCTGGGAAGTCCTGGATTCTGGGACTGTTAGCTAGAGTGAAGAACTCCTCTGCCTCCCTCTCTGCCACTTCTGACCTCAGATTCTCTCCTCTGTCGTAGAAATCTGGTCTTCTGACGGGGCCTCCTTCAACCCTACAGCTTCAGATTCTCGTATATTTCGTTTAGGCTGTGTCTTGATGAAGGTCCCATCAGGAAGAGAGGAGACACTCCATTTGAGGTATTAAGAGTTGGTACAGGAACTGCCCACACAGGCATGCCAGGTGAAGAAAAGCACAGTGGAGAGCCTATCCCCCCCCCCAGGCAGGTACCAGATAAGCTAGATCCTCTCCCCCAAATAGCTATAACTGGAATCCAATGGTTCTGCCTGGCACAGGCCAGGACCTTCCGAAAGGCATGTTGCCAGCTCATGGAAACCTGTCGGGAGAGATATAAATGTCTGACTACTTTCTCTTCTGCCAGAACTCCTTAAAAGACAAGCATGAAGAGATACACAAAACGAGACTAGAAGTTGAGAGTAAACCTAAGCCTTATTGGACAACTCTCTGAAAGAGCACAAAATTCGGCTGATAATGTTCACAGTCGCAGTGATTTCACATGCAGTATGTCTATCGGTTTACCAAGGCCAGAACTGTAGTTCGGTGTGAAACAGTCAAGAAGTCTGCTGAAGCCTTTCTCCCTGTATAGAGCAAGGACTAACTCCTCATCTCACTCGACCGCTCAGAGGAACAGCACACCCTTCTCACAGACCTCTGGGGTTGACAGTTTCATTCAGCACATGTTGGAACCCACTGGCTCAAATGAACGCAGCAGACATCGGCCTGATTCAGAGGCTCCGTTTTATGGAGATGACACCAGTGTGGTCCAAAGGCCCCATTCTATGGAGATGATACCAGTGTGGTCTAGAGGCCCCGTTCTATGGAGATGAACACTTGCAAGGACCAAGAAGAAAGAACGTGTCAAATTCTGATTCTGTTCATTTATCTCAGGGATCAGATCGTGAGCAATTTCCTTTTTCCAAAGAGGCTTAGGAGAAAAGGTTGAAGAGAATTCCAGGGAGCAGAGAGCCTACCCCCTTCAATCCTGACTTGTAAGACACTCTGAGATCAGCAGAGAAAACAGACAACAGGAGCGTCTACCCTCAGCCAAGCCAATGGGGATACCCATGGCCAACGCATGTGACGGCAAGGCTCTCTAGTATGAGTGACCTGAGCAGTCCAGCCCCGAGTTGAAATCCCTAGGGAGTTGGGGGTAAGGTGAGGAACAAGGCTGGCAAAGCTGCTGCTCACAGACAGGGCGACAGTGCCAGCTACAACTGAGACAGATCCACTCAGTGGGCCTAGCTGTCGCCAAGAGACAGAAACCAAAATAGGTTGGCAAGAATACAGAGTTCCTGACATTAATGGGAGAAGCAGATGCTCCCAGGAAAATAAGTAGGCCATCCACTGTCCCATCGTTCCTCTCTGGGGACCTCATGGGAGAGTTTGTATTGGTGAGGCTTCATTCCAGGTGGAGCCCATTGGGTGCTTAGGGAAAACGCCAGAACAGGGCAAGAGTGGAGAGATTTTACTTCAAGAACTTACTGCCAGGAAGCAAGCCAGCCTGCAGGTGAAGAAACATGTAGAAACACCAGGGCCTCTGACTTTGAGAGCAACCATGTACAGGGACAAACAACTCCCTTTGAGTCAAGATCCCACACCTAGAGAGATGGAAATGACAGAACAGGGCAGTACTCCAGCAGGCCAGAGCTAGAGCCTAGACAGTGCCTTCAAATGCCTCTGTTACAGCTTCAATATTGGTGCCCAACAGGCCTAGGCACTGAAGGCTTGGTCTGCAGCCCACACCCTACTGGGCAGTGATGGAGTCTTTAAGAGGGGCCTGAGAGAAAAATGTTAGGTTTCTAGGGAGTATTGAGACCTTGGACTCTCCTTCTCCTCCCCGAGCCCAGGTCTCCCATTCTTCCTTTCCAACTACCATGAAGTGACCAGGACACCTCCACTGTGCACTGCAACCATGATGCACTGTGGCCAGCACAGGCCCAAAGCAGGGAGGCCAACTGACCATATGTACTGAAACCTCAGAAACAAAGTGGTCCTCCCCACTTCTCCGCCATCCATTATAGTGAAGGATGAATAACGCATCTTTCTTCCAAACCTCATTTCCAACTATCCAAGTGGATTGCACTGAGTTCCTTAGACCAGAACACATGAAAATCGTCTGCTAAAACTTCACAATAGTTAACAACCAAATGTAGGGAGTTGTCCATGTGACTGTCTCTTCGCTCTGTGGTGTCCTTATAAAGGTCGCATCTGCATGCAGCAGCTCTTCACTGGCTCACCCGAGTTCGGGCAGAGTACATATGACCTTTCCAGTCCCTTCAGGACATATTTGAAGTAGAAAGGGGACCACACACTCCCAAGACAGTCACATCGCTGAAGGTATCCCTAAAGGTATTCCACTATCTTCAAAACAATTAAGGCTAAAACATTTCATTTTCCTGCAACTCTGCGGCTGGTTGAATAGCATTGCATTATGGGAAACTCTGTGAATATGTCTTTCAGAGTGTGCATATGTGTGTGTGTGTGTGTGTGTGTGTGAGAGAGAGAGAGAGAGAGGCCCCACCCCATTTCATGTCAAACATTAAAACAAATCCACATTTCACATACAAATCTTTACTTTTTGCTCCAAAAGCATCTTGAAAGGATTTCTGTAATTTTGCATTTGAAATGATGAACCTCCAAGTCACTCATCTAATTAACTATTGGCAATGATCTCTCATCCCTTGTGCACACTCAAGAATCCTTTCAGAATGAGAAAATACAGCCTATAAATTATTTTCAAGTGTTATAATGAGTTCTTGAGTACTAAATTTAATAATAAAATGACATGTTGCATTTTTCACATATTCAGTTAGGCAGCTAATCATGGGAGAGTTACAGTTTTCTTCATTTTGGAGCTCATAGTGGGATTTATTTAGGTCACTTACAGGCGTATAGATAGCAAAAGCCTGAGGCAAGAGACTAAATATGGAAATGAGAAATAAATAAATGGCCCTGGTGTATTTAAGCATGTGCATAGGTGGGTAGCACATGCATGGGACAACAGAGAAGGGTGGAACTCTCAGAACCTTGGGCTATCACCGCTGTGGCCAAGCTGGAAGGACAAGGCCATTTCCTGTCCCCCACCACAGTCTGCAATACTAGACATTACACTTGTTTCAGAAGATCCTAAAAACTTACTTCTGATCATTGCATTCCATAGTCCCCTCGGTCTCTGCTAATATCCAGTGCGATTCAAGATACCCATGAGGAATACTAGACCCATGTGCAAGCATCCCCAGAACTTCAGCCTACTGCTGAAATACTGACCAAATTTCTTGACAAGTTCAAAATAGTTGGAACAAAAGGCAGCCAGTCTCATGAGGTAGGAAGATTTTCCAGTGCGTACAAATGCTTTCTGTATAAGAAAGAGAACCAAATTCAAGTCCCCAGTACCCACAAGTCAACTTGATGGCTGCCAGCACAGCTCCAGGCTTCCTGAGAAACCCTGCCTCAAAGGAATAAGGCAGGGACTAATAAGGCAAATTGACCAACATCCTCATCCTTGGCATGCATATGCATGGTGTACATGCATGTGTATGCACACACACATAATCATAAACACACACACACTCACATCACACACAAACACACATACATACTCATATCACACACAAACACACCTCCAAAATAAGCAAGCAAAGTTAAACAAATAGAATGAAAAACAATGTCAATCCCTTATGATGGTTCATGCGGACAGTTAACTTGACAGAATCACCTGGGAACACACTTCTGGCATGTCTGTAGGTGCTTTTCTAGAGTGGGATAATAGAGGCAGAAAGACCCACCCTCATTGTAAGCAGCACCACCCCTGGGCTGGGGGCCCAGAATGAATGAAAATGAGACCATGAACTGAGCATCAGCATTCATTTCTCTCTGCTTCCTGATTGTAGATGCGACGTGACCAGCTGCCTCCTATCCCTGCCGCCAATACTTCCCCACCACGATAGACTGGTGAGCCAACAGAAACCCTTGCTTCTTGCAGCTGCTTTTGCCCAGTACCTTGACACAGTAACCCAAGCAACTAATTGACTTGTAATGGATTGTCCAGAGGAATGAAATAGGACAGTTGGCTTTTAGTTCCAATCATGAAAGCAAATGTGTATATCCAAGGCAATCAAGACATAGGAGGCTGACATTGCACAATGTAACTGGTTTTAAACTTTGAGGCAAACTGCATGTATAGTGTCCCAGATGGTGGCCTTTTAGGTCCAACCCAGGGCACCAGCAAAGACAAGGTTTCCTTCACCATTATCAGGATGGAAAACACTCTTAGCCAGGGGGTGGGTGGGTGGGTAGAGGTGGGGGTGGGTAGCTGGGGGATGGGGGTGGAGGTGAGGGTGGGAGGTTGAGGGTGCACTTAACCACTTGGCTTCTTGGAAGCTGATCCTTCACACACTTTCTAGAGTCACCCAAGAAGCTCATTAAAAATGTGAATGTCAAGGCCTCTCTCCTAATAATTCTGAATTACTTAGCTTTGTTAGATCCCAGGAGTCTGTACTTCTATCAGGTAGCATTTCTTATGCTTAGAGATTCTTCTAGAACAGTTGTAAACCCTGATTTAAGGAAAATGATTGTCTTTTGCTTCTCTAGAGGTAATATATACAGCGTGGACACACTAGACAAAGGGGTAGACAGTGTATACAGTGTGGACACACTAGACAAAGGGGTAGACAGTGTATACAGTGTGGACACACTAGACAAAGGGGTAGACAGTATATACAGCGTGGACACACTAGACAAAGGGGTAGACAGTGTATACAGTGTGCACACACTAGACAAAGGGGTAGACAGTATATACAGTGTGTACACGCTAGACAAAGGGGTAGACAGTGTATACAGTGTGCACACACTAGACAAAGGGGTAGACAGTGTATACAGTGTGCACACACTACACAAAGGGGTAGACAGTGTATACAGTGTGCACACACTAGACAAAGGGGTAGACAGTGTATACAGTGTAGACACACTAGACAAAGGGGTAGACAGTGTATACAGTGTGCACACACTAGACAAAGGGATGATTCACATACCAGCATAAGATTTTAATCTTACTACTCAGAAAAACATACAGTTGAAAACTTACAAACAGTTGATTTATGAAATTTCCATTTAATGTTTTCAGAACATGGTTGGCCATAGATAACTGAAACTACGCCCTCCATGCAAATGACAATGACTGAGTAACCTATGGAAAAGAACATATCTATTCCCAGTAACAATTCCAATGCACATTACAAACAGTGCAATAAATCATCAGGCAATATTAGCTGGGTAGGGGTTCAGACACAGGTACTGCCCAGAGAGCCCACCATGGGATAACCAGGACTGTGCATGTGAAGAGTTGGATTCAACATGTATGCCCATGAAAGGGGCTGGGTTTCCTTCCTTGCTGACTTCCCATGCGCTGACTGGGCTTCTTAGTTACCAAAGCCTGGTCACAAATTCTGACCCCCTCCTCATTTCATGCTTCTGTGGTCTCCAATGTGCCTCTGTGTGCTGAAGCCAGGATGAATCATGGCTGTGATACGCAGGCACTATTCCACAAACACAAGTAAGACTTTTATAGGGGAGAGAGGTACTCTTGACCACATCAGAGAAAAGCATCCACACTTGGATGACAGCCTGCTAATATGTGGATCTTACTGGAGGGGCATGTAAGAAATGACTGTGTGGGCTCAGGATTGGCCCCTACCCTATCCTCACCAGCCATGGTACTGCACCCCATTGCTTCCCAGAATGCTGCACAGGAGCCCCAGGGTCGTGACAGGAGAACCCCAGCAGAGGGTACCCTCCCTGTGCCCACAATTGATGGAAAGAGTGTCCTCCCTGGCAAAACACAACCTCACCTGGATCTTCAAGGCCCCAAGCCCTGCCCCTCTAGGACCTGGTGATGCCACTTTCCTCATTTCAGCCAGCTGATTCCTAACTACTCTTTAACTCCCTCTGGGACACTCCTCTGGCATCCAGGGCTATCGAGCTAACTGTGTCTCAACTAGAATTCGCAGTTAAATCCCACCCTCACGTGATGGAGGCAGACAGAGCCTTTGGGAGGAGATGGAGCAGGAATGCAGCCCTTGTGGAAGGAAATGACTCGTGCTCATTTAAAGGGGCCAGAAAGGTTCTTTATTCCTTCTCCAGACATGATGCAGAAAGAAAAGTGCCACCTAAGAGGCAGGAAGCAGGTCCTCACTGTACACTGAATCTGCTGGCACCTTAATCTTGGACTCTATAGCCCGGTCTATGAAACTATGCTACCATAGTCCAACTAGACTAAGGCATCCAGAGTGGAAAATCACCCTCAAGATGACACAGCACCATGCCACGGGTACCCTTTTAGCTCTCTCTCATAGTATTGTGCTATAAATCCCCTTATTCTAGATAGCACCTCTAGTAGCTTCAGGCAGAAAAGGCTCTCAGCTGAGCAGTGCCATTGTTGAAGAAGTTGCCATGGGGCTTTTGGGTACTAGGTGGAAGCCTCTGCATGGAACCTGGACCTGGGTGACTTTGATGCTGGTTGCTCTGAGGGCAACATCTTGACCACTGTGACTGTCCCAGAACAAAGGAGCATGGGCACTTAAAAATATATACTATCATCTTTCTGTTTGAGGTAGTTTGAAAAAAAAATAGCCCCCAAAGGCAGTGGCACTATTAGGAGGTGTGGCTTTTCTGGAGTAGGCCTTGTTGGAGGAAGTGTGTCACTGGGGAAGCAGGCTTTGAGGTCTCATATATGCTCAAGTCATACCCAGTATTTCAGACCACTTCCTATTGCCTGTGAGTCAAGATATAAGAACTATTAGCTCCTGCTCTAGAACCATGTCTGCTTGCATACTGCCTTGCTTCCTGTCATGACAACAATGGACTGAACCTCTGAACTGTAAGTGAGCCACCACAATTAAGCTCTTTCCTATATAAGAGTTGCCATAAAGCCAGGAGGTAGAGGAACATGCCTTTAATCCCAGCGCTGAGGAAACAGAGGCAGGTGGATCTCTGTGAGTTTGAGACCAGCCTTGGCTACAGAGCAAATTCCAGGATAGCCAGGACTACACAAAGAAACTCTGTCTCAAAACACAGAAATAGAAACCCTAAGACACTGTCCTTTGGGCCCATCAAACCAACCTGACCTTTTGTTTGCTGCAGAAGAGAACTCAAGAAGGTGGGTTTCAAGGTAGGAATGAGTCTAGGATCAGACCCAACCTTGGGGAGGGAGGGAGGTCATCTATTCACCTACAAGAAGGAGCTCCACCTTCTGGGTTGCCTCTTTGTCTTCTACCTCCCTCATCTTGTGAAAGAACACATAATTTATTTCAAAAAAAAAAAAAACCTACAGTTTTTCAGAATCATTTCATTTTGCCCTTGCTCTGATTTGATTTGTTTTTGCCCTGGCAACCAAAATGCCTGGATTTAAACAACCCTCATCACCAGACCACGGGCTACAAAATTAAGGTGCCAGGAGATTAGATAGTTTGTCCAACGCCATAAACTGAGGGGTGGCTGGGTAGAGAGCCAGTCCCTGGCCCACTTCACCTTGTTTGCTATGCAGAACCCTGCCAAGACATTCTTAGGGATTCTAAGACTATTTATGAATGTGTTTGGCCCTTAAAGAGAAATCACTTTGTCAAAATCGTGCTAGATCAGAACAGCAGGGTTCCAGGAAATATTACCCACAGACACCAACTCTATAGCTCTTGTCCAGCTAAGACAGTAATGCCAACAGTAACAACAACAACAATGGCTACCATTCATCAAGCTTTCGTTATGTTTCCAGCTCTATGCTAAACACTTTGAATGCATTTTATCACATTCGTTTTCTCTATTTTTAGTTGAGAACATTGAGTCTTGGAGAGTTACATGACTTATCTAAGACCTTGGAGCCACTAAGGGAACTGTCTATGAATTAAAGCAATTCTATCCATCCATCCATATCTATCTATCTATCTATCTATCTATCTATCTATCTATCTATCTATCTATAATCTATCTATCTATCCATCCATCCATCATCTATCATCTATATCTATCTCTCTGTCTGTCTGCCTATCTTCTATTTATATCTATCTGTCTGTCTGTCTGTCTCTATCTTTCTCCATCCCTCTCCAGAAGTGAGCACAACAGCACAGACACACCAATCAGAAGCTTAAAGGAGGTGGGAAGAAGGAAATGTATCATTACAGCCATCATCATCATTCATAGTAGACAGGGGAGCACCCCAGTGAAGGGCAGAATGTGGCACTGGTAAAGTTTTCACTAAAAGTCAGAAATTCAAGTGTGAGTTGGGCCCTTACTAGAAAGTGCGATGCTGACTGCACTCAGCAGAGAACATGATCTCTGAACTGTCCTCTCAAAGCCTGATGCCAACAGGCCCCTGTGATTTATACTTCAGAGCCACACACAGCCTGCAGGCACCAACTTCACAGGAACATCGAAAATGGATGGACTGCCTTGAGATGGTTTCCCTGCTCGCACCACGTTTCCTTAAAAGGCCTCCAGTGTATGTACAGTCCTGACAGGAGGGAAGAACTGAATCATAGCTGGGCCTCTCTCCCCCCCTTATATGGTCAAGCATCACAATGACTTTCTCCTTCTAACTTATGAAGAGAAAGAACAGAGGAATGCTGATCAGGACGGTGGGGTTGGTTCACCAGGAAAGAGAGAAAGCTCATCCCGCTGGCAGAGGACTCGCAAGACCAAATGGACAGAACACATCTTCCTCAGTTGTTTCCTTTTAACTCTGAAGAGTAAACACATCCATCTCTTGAATGTCAACATTTCGTGAAGCCAAAGACTAAGCAGGGCTCCTCCCACATACTGGGAAAGTGAAAAGCAAAGCAAGAACAAACATTTCTAGGCGTTGGCCTTCATAAAAGAGCTTTCCCCCTACCCATGTTCTGTTTCTCTGTTGAACACGCACACAGAAATGCATTCACAGACACACACACACAAACACACACAGATATGCAGACAGGCAGACACACAGACACACGAAGGAAGACATGTCACTACAGACAGAGCCAATTGAACATCTGACAAAGGGTCAATTTCATCTTAAATAGAATACAGAAATGGGACAAAGGATCACAACACTACAAAGAATTCTTTATATCTAAAAGGCCTTAGTCATGTTCGAAGTTAGGTACCAAAATTTTCTATCCAAATTCTGTCCTAAAATTGGAGCAAATAAGGATAGGGGGCACAAACACAATGCAAAGGTATGGGAGTGCTTCAATCTGTAATTCTCACAATGGGTTGCTTGAATGAAACCAAGCATAAATTATGTTCTCACTTAACCTATATTCCCCATAGTGATCATTCACTTTTAGTTAGTCAAGACTCTGAATTGACCTGATTGATGTACACTCTGGGCCAGAAGATCAAATTCATGTGCAAATGTGGTAGAACACGCAGAAGAGAGGTTCATGGGAAATGGTGTATTCCCTACAGTGACTCACTCCCATAGGAATTATTCTTGTCCTCAAGCTCTTTAATAATTCCTTCCAAGGATGGTGACCTAGTGGGTTAATTATATCCCATCAGGCCTCAGCTCTTAAAGGCTGGGCCACCTCAACCCTGCCATGCTGGTGACCAAGCTTCCAACACATTACCTTTGAGGGACAACTTAAGCCATATCCGAAACAGAGCAAGGCTCTCGAGGACCTTCCATCACTAAGTGAGAAAAACAGAAAGGCCAGGAAAGAGCAACCTCCCTTGAAATCTTCTCATCAGCTTCTAGCAGGAAGATCTCATCCGCATATAGTTCCTAGGACAATGCTTTTTCTCCCATGACACCCAACAGTCTCCCTGTTCCCCACCCATGCCTATCCAAACACTCCATAGGAATGTCTAAAATGTGCAATGGAATCTGGAGGCTGTTGTTTCTTCCTGACCAATCCCAACCTCTGTCTGAGAAATGAAGATACCTGGGTTACTTCTGTAGACTTTCCCTTGACTGTTACCTGTCACTCAACACAATCTCCTTTATCATGCAAAGAATGGGCATCTGGCTTGACCTATGCTGAGAAGATGATGTATTGAGGTGAAAATGGAGGCGATGTATAATCTCCCTTTCCTGGTCTGGAAGGCTACCCATCAGGGTTCCTGCATTTTATTTTATTTTATTTTTAGCTCATTCTATTGATGAAGACTCTATACGTCTATCACATTTTTAAAGTCACCTAAAATTGATCTTATTACCTGCATCCAAAGAACCCTGCCTGACCTCTTTTTCCTGACCCCATAGCCATGAATGTCTAAGTATTTAATCCAATCCACTGCAAAGGGAAGCTGGTGTTAGAGGGCTCCCTTTGGGAAGTAAAGAGGATGGCTAGGATTTTGCTTTTGGATGAGGGGGGTGCTAGAAAGCACTGCCCCCTCAGTATACCCACAGTCACCCCAAATTGCCCAGTATTTCTGCCTTTGATACCCAAACACCTTAGCTCCAAGCTAAAATCTTAAGAGTCTATCTTTGCAGCTGGAAATAGAAATAATCACGAGCCCACACAGCACAGTGATCCACCTGACTCTTCTAAGCAGTGCACACAGCCCTTCGAGCAAAAACCGAGAGGCTATCTGGCTTTGCCCCATCTTCACAAGGAAATGGACTGCCCAGCTTGTCAGTCTGGGCTTCTCTCCCTGGGATAGCACCATGGTCTCTGACATATGTACATCTGCATGTGATTTCCACATAATGGGAGCAAGGCTTAGTTATTTTTAAAGCCACAAGTACCATTAGGGCCTCTCTGCCAAAACCCATATTTCTCCTTTGTTACAAAGCTATACAAATATTTGTGTTTTTTTATTTAACTTGGCAGCATGGGGTACTTTCAAATTCCCTACTGCTCTTGCTTTGAAACAACTGCCTGTCTCTTGCT
>JAQHUG010000021.1:9599151-9626010 GCA_028555095.1 Dicrostonyx torquatus | reverse complement strand
CTGTGTGTATGCCTGCAGGCCAGAAGAGGGCACCAGATCTCATTACAGATGGTTGTGAGCCACCATGTGGTTGCTGGGAATTGAACTCAGGACCTCTGGAAGAGCAGTCAGTGTTCTTAACCTCTGAGCCACCTCTCCAGCCCACTTAGAGGTTTTCTTAGGGAGAGTGGCCAAGGAAGGGCACTCTAAGGAGGTGACAGGAATGCTTTGAGAGGAGCAGTGCCGGGAGAGGGAGCAGCCACCCAGAGGCCAGAAGCTGAAAAGGACTCAGCAGCATGGTGAGCATTCTCCTCTCCCACGTGAGAGACTGTGGAGGCCCCAAAAGGCTAAAGGTCAGAAAGCTGGACTTGTTTCTAGTTCCTTCAAGGTTATTGTGCTTCTACCTCAAAGTTCCCACCTAGCAGTAAATCAGAGAGTTCTGCTCTCTCAAGGTTATTGTCAACAGGTGTGGCTAACTGCCTGACCTTGTGCTCCTGGAATAGGGAAGTAGTTTGTTCCTATGTCAAACAAAAGTCTAAGGATCCAACTAAGTTCCAGTTCCCTTTATGGAGATAACTTGGAATTCCACCCAGGGAGTGGTTTTCCTTCTTCAGAGTGTTTGGTCTAGGGTGTGACTATGAATGTAGCCCGTGATTTTCAATTGGTATGTTCATTTCCTTGAGTATCATGTTAATGCAGTCTTTTGTCTTACTTTCACCTTTTGGGGTCAAGGGTATTTTAAGCAGTTGGAAATTAAATCCGGGTGAGTTTTCAGTACTCACTGAGAAATTTCCACCTGATACTATCCTATATGTTTCTCCATTTTATTATTTTCATTCACGTCTTCACATTCTTTACTGTATTTCTAGTACCCATGCCCTTACCCTGGCAAGAGGTATTTTTGTAGAGGCTGGTCCCCGACAGGTGACTAAGAGGGGTATCAAGGCAAAGGTTTCTCATCGTTCCTCCTCTTGTCTTCTCTGAGATGAGTCTAGCTGTGTAGCCCAAGATGGCCTCATTCTCATGACTCTCAAGACAGCTGCTGTATGCCACCATACCCAGCACAGATGTTTTTAAAACTGTATTAATACCACCCTCTGGCACCTCGGCTCTAAGTACTAAAAGAAATCATTTGTAAGTTATTGTCACCTTGTCAAGGATATACAAATTCTAAAACCAGACTTCATCATAACTTTTGGCTGAATTTGCACACAGCGATTATTGACTTGATCTCATATCCCAGGCCAGAAAGTAACCTTTCATGTAAAATCTAAAATCTTACTTGTATTGGCTTAGTAGATTTTAGATGTGATCTTTGACAGCTGAGCTAAATGAGGAATGTTTTCTTAAGGATCTTCTAGGACCATGGTTCTCAGCCTTCCTAATGCTGCAACCCATCAATACACTACAACCTCATGTTGTAGTAACCCCCAACCATAAAATTATTTTTGTTGCTACTTCATAACTATAATTTTGCTACTGTTATGGATTGTAATGTGAATATTTTTGGAGCTAGAGATTTGCCGAAGGGGTCATTGTAATGGTCTGTCCTGTCTCTTTAAGAGACAAGCCATGCCCACTCCCTCCCCCATCTGCTAAACCAAGCTGATCTTCAGCTTCTAGCTTGAGATCCTTCCTTTTTCCGTCTCTCCCCCAAAGAGGCAGCTTCTGCCTCTCTCCATTCTCCCCACTTCTCCCCTTCCCCCCTTGTTTCTCTCACTCACTCTTTCTGTCCCTCAATCTGTTCTTCTTCTTCTCCCCTTTCCCTTCCATAACTCACTAAATAAATATACAGCCTCACTCTGCATGGTGTGCCTATCCATGTCTCTATCTCTCACCCACCATGTGGCTCCCTGCCTGGGACCTTTGGAGACCTGAGGTGTGGTCTTGTGGCATGCCCATCTATCTATCTCTTCTTGTGGCCTGCTGCAGCTACTTGGGGAACTGCCATCCCTGCCTGGAACTGGCTGTTCTCGGGACCCACTGCCCACTGCCTGCCGCTGATTGGGGACCTGCAGTGTTTCTGCTGCTGCAGCCGCCAGGGATCCAGGGATCCACAGCATTTTTATAAATCCATTACATTGGTGCCATGAGACTTGGGAGGTTCTCCCACCCTGAGCCCCTCTCCTGGGGTTGGGATCTGGAACTGGGTATTTTCTCCACAACAACCACATGTTCCATGTGCCTGACCATGATTTCTCTGCACAATACCAGCTTCATTTGTTGACTTTCCCCATTCTGGTCAGCTTAACCACTTCTCCAAACCTGAAGAATTGACTGTTGAGCTCCAGCAACCTTTTGATGTTCCTAGAAATGGGGCAACTGGCCCCAACCATGGTCTTCAAGGCTATGGTTGAACCCTTCACTGATAGCCTTTCTGGATTGCTTCCCTTAGCTAAAATTTGTGTTTGGAACGGCCCAGGACCTATCCACCGGTGACTGGGGGCCCAGGGTCCCTCAGATTCTTTTTTCTCTTTTATTCCTTTTCTTTTTTTTTTTCCCTCACCATAAAAGGCTCCTCAGAGCAGCCTCTTGCCTCTCTGGCTTCCGAGTCATCCTGACGGGATCCATTCAGGCTGTAGCATCCCACCCATGGGCAGGGAACACTCTCCCATGGGTCCTGCGATGTTTGTGCCAATTCACACCCCACCTATAGGGGGAGATGTCCTGTTATAGGCCTTGTGATGTCACCACTTTGCAGCTTTTCACAGTTTTAGCTATGGGTAGCAAGCCACCATGTCTATCCACCCTGGGATAGTTGCCTTTTAGGGCCCTAAAACCCCAGGCCTTAATGCCCTACTTCCTCAGCTCCTACCCTTGCTCAGCCCGTCCCGCTAGCTCCACTTTATGGGATCTTTCTAACTACTGTCAGTGCACAGGCAAATGAAAAGAGTTTCTTCAGACTGTCCCTGCCACAGCTACTGCTGCCAACAAGATTGGTTGGATCCATGAAGCGGCTGTTTTCAATTCCAGCCTTTTGCTCCCCATAGCGGCTTCGGGCATGACGGCTCAGTGACAGGGCGAATCATGCCTCTAGATCTCTCTTATTCAACTTAAAACCCCTACAGCTCAAAAATTGTGACTTTTCCACACAACAGATAACTGCTACCATTTTGACTGAGGTCAGGTGACTTTACCACCATCTTAACTGAGGGCGAATCATGCCTCTAGATCTCTCTTATTCAACTTAAAACCCCTACAGCTCAAAAATTGTGACTTTTCCACACAACAGATAACTGCTACCATTTTGACTGAGGTCAGGTGACTTTACCACCATCTTAACTGAGGTCAGGTGACTTCGCCATCATCTTGTCTGTTCATTGTGTCTCATTTCAGACTACAAAAACAATTAATCTCATGTTTTAAACTGGTATGTACTTTAAAGTCTTTTACAAAAATACTTTATATTTAATCCAATCCTCATTTAAAACATATTATGTTCTCTACTATTGTCAGTTTTGCAGTTAACCTTCTATTACAAGCAGTTTTTTTTTTTTGTCTCTTTATGGGTGTAAATCTTATCTGTTAAGTTGAGAGCCAGTACAATCAAGCCCAGACTCAGCTTTCCAGGCAGATTCTATACTGTAGCTGTACCTGATAAACAGCCCTCAACTGCTCAGAGATCTGGGGAATATGGTATTTAAATATTTAATTATTAAAAGACTTTTCATAACAAAAAGAGACAGATTGGCTCCTAGCAGCAACACTCTACAGAAGACAAATGGGCACAGAACAACGTCCATCTGCAATTCACTTCAACTGCCAAACACTGGTTTGTTTATTTTGTGTTTTTTGTTTTGTTTTGTTTTGTTTTTTGAAACAAGGTTTCTCTGTAGCTTTGGAGCCTGACCTGGAACTAGCTCTTGTAGACCAGGCTGGCCTTGAACTCACAAGGATTCACCTGCTTCTGCCTCCCAAGTGCTGCGATTAAAGGCATGTGCCACCACTGCCTGGCTATCTCCGTCGTTTTTTAATCAATAACTCAAGTAAAATTTTAGCCTTTTCAACGATCTCTGATGCAGTTTAACAGTTGAGAGGATTTGTCAGTTTAAAAGGACAACCTCACCAAAAAATTTCAGTAAATTACAAATACAAGACCTGCCAGTTATAAAGGTGTGACGACAAATACAAGTTATTAAATTTTTCTCTCAACACTGCCTTTCATAGTCTTAAATAAACTTTTCATTGTGCAAAAATATTTGTCACAATCATTCTGACATAAATATGATACTGTTTATACAATATGTATGTCTAAAATTTGTTTTCAAAAACTCAAAAAATTCTTGTGAGTTCCAGGGAGTCGAATTGAAGGATCCACTTTAAACAGGTCAGATACACCTCTCTCAATTCCCTGGTCCTGATAATTTTTTTCCTTAACTTAACTTTGTCCTCTGTTCTGCCAATACCTTAAACAGGTATAAGAGACACCAGACATTTCCATACCACAAACACTGGACAGGAGCAAACAGACCAGCTACACCAGGATGTGACCAGCACCCAGCTTTCACAGGTTCCCCCTCCAAAGATGACGCCCACAAATAAGGAGGAAGCAGTACTGAGAAACCGTTGCGCCAATTCCTTTAATCTGTGGTGCCCAACCTCCCGATTTTTTATTATAAAAAAGATGGCAATGTAATGATCTGAGTTGTGGCACCAATGAAATTACCTGGTGCGAGTGAGAAGGAAACACGGAACACTCAACAAACCCGCTTCGGGTTTATCAGAGTGGGTATGTATGTACAGACCTGGGGAATTGGTGTGCAAAGAGAGACAGAGAGATGGCGTGTTTAGCTTGTTTTAAACGCTACCTAGTGCATGCGCACAGAGGGTTGGCGTGACTACGTCATATGCAAATGATGCAGATGATGAGCTCATGCGTGCGTGCAAGGGCTTAGCTGAGTCATAGTAGATGTAACCACGCATGTGCACACGTGGGTGACATGGGGCCCTTTAACATACAGGCACCTCTGCCCAAGAGCCCATCTGCACATGCATGGCTCCAGAACCCGGAAGTATCAGCCTTATATGGCTGAAATCATTATACTCATGACCCACAGATTGAGAACCATTGTCTTAGGGACTCCTGAGCAGTACACAGTTGCCCTCAACCCTCTCTCACTGTTTCAATAACCCAGGGTCAACCACAGTCCACATATGTGGTGCAAAAAACTCATAAAGTAATTCAGACATTTTAAAATGTATAACACTTCAAGTAGCATGGAGCCTTGGGCTGTTCTACTTATGATGCACCCAGAATGTGAACCATCTACCCACACTGTACACACTGTAATGGATTAAGTAAAAATGCTCAGGCTCCCGAGTGACTGCAGCGAGCAGGGGGCCATGAGACCATGCTGCAGGTGTCCCTGAGCAGGGGCAGGCAGTGGGTCCCGAGAGAAGCCAGTCCCAGGCAGGGATAGCACAGTTCCCCAAGTGGCTGCAGTGGATCATGAGGAGAGACAGACGGATGGGCACACCACGAGACCACACTGCAGGTCACCTAAGGCGGCTGGTCCTGGCAGGGAGCCACAGAGACATGGAAAGGCATGCCATGCAAAGTGAGGTTGGCTATTTATTTAGTGGGTTATGGAAGGGACGGGATGGGGGAAGGGAGGAGAGCAGAGAGGGGGCAGAGCACGAGAGAGAGAAAAAGAGAGAGAGAGAGAGAGAGAGAGAGAGAGAGAGAGAGAGAGAGAGAGAGAGAATCAGAAGGGGGAAGGGAAGAAGTGGGGAGAGACAGAAGCTGCCTCTTTGAGAGGGAGATGGAAAAGAGAAGGGTCTCAGGCTAGAAGCTGAAGTTCAGCTTGCCTCCGTGGACAGGGGAGGAAGTGGCATGGCTTCTCTCTTAAAGGGACAGAGCAGACCATTACGCACACTATCCACTCATTGCTACTATATAACCTGTTGGCTTCAGCCTGATTATTGCAGTAGCTCAGAGCAAGTGCCTGATACTTATTTAATAATGATCCCCAAAGAGTCTGAGTGGCACTATTTGCTTTCATTATTATATTTCATTATTGTATTGAATTATTAATTTCTTGCTATGCGAAACTTATAAGCCAAACTTTATCACAGGTGTACGTGTATAGAAAGAAAACAGTCGATTTAGGGGTCAGTACTACCTGCAGCTTTAAGCATCCATTTAGGGTCTTAGCTCTTTGCCTGAAAGAATGAGGGCAGGCTATTGTACAGAGGGAGGTCCCAGCCATTCTGCAGCCTTACCCTGCTGAGTACAGTAACAAGACACCTATGGCTCCTATTGCCCCCTCCTTTGGGCCTTATCCCTCAATAAGCAGAAGGTTGAAATAAACCAACCCAGCATCTTTCCCAGACTCTTCATTTTATTTATGGATTTGATTTTTACAAGGATCCGTGAGCAAAACATGGCCTTCAGCTGAAAGATCACAAGCACATGAGTGATGTTCCAGCTGACTTGGAACCTGATCCAAACCAAATCTGTTCTCCAGCCAACAGGTCAAATGTGCCCCCCCCCCACATCCAAGCACTGCAGAGTACTTGAGAGTATGTATAAACACACAGTCATCAAACTGATTTGAATCGGACAAAATAAAAACAATTTGGCCTAGATGGAGCATTGCTCAACGGTGGTTCTCAGCTTTGAAAAGGCTCTGAAAGGAACATTCACAGCTTGAAAGTCTCAAAAGAACCTTTCAGGGAGGTTAATGGATCTGTTTACTAATCAAAGTGACATTGGGAGGAGCTTAAATTAGCTCTGCTCCCAGCAGTCTTGTTTGGAATAGCCCTACATAGGTCTCAGAAACTGGGCAGCATCTATTTGTATGTAGTAAGATTCGGGGGATGTTGGAGTTGAGCATTCACCCCAATAAAGTAACTTGTCCAAAGAGCAAAGGGGTGGGCAGCTAAATTTCATTTAGGACTCTCACCTTCTGCGTTTCTGTTTTGTTTTTAGAATACACACATGTAAAATCAGCAGTTAAAACTCAAAAGCACACTCTTTGATCCAGAAATTGCAACTTTAGAAATCAAATAGTATATGTGTAAAAATAATGTACACAGACCCAAACGATCACTGCACTACTGTGGGTAGAATGAAGGCACTAGGAGCTGCCTCGTGTCCAACAATAGAGGAATTATTGAGTACAGGATGCCACCCCAGTACAGGGCAATCAAACAGCTGCTAAAAAGATTGTTGAGTATTTTCACGTTCGGACATGCACCTCCAGGACAGACTGCAAAGTGTACCACTGAGCTTCAGAGCAGAGAGTGAATACGACCTCACTCTTGCTTGTTTAGAAGACAAATTAAAACACCACACATGTGCCTGAGTGTGTATATCCACATGTGCACACAGATGTGCATATGCAGTCATGGGTTCAGCACAAAAGAGGGGATTTTTTTAAAGAAAAGGGCAACCCAGTCAAAAACTCCACAGACAATAAAATAAGCTAAGTTTCCAGAGGCATACTTCATGATCTGCACACGACTCACGGAAGCTCTGGCAGCGCCAAGCCGGGGAGCATACAGGGCAGGTTTTAACACGGCAATGGCCTCCATCGGTCTCATCTCCGTTGCAGGAAATGCTGCACTCTGCACCTAGCACTCATCGACCCCAAGCTGCACCTTCCCCAGGAATGCCCTTTCTGCCAGCTGCCTCATCAGTCACTTGCAGAAGGAAATTTTGAAAAAGGGTATCATAGGGTCCAGGCAAACAGGCCAGCATCCTCCGATAAGACAGACGCAGATAGATCCTTAAGGGTAAACTTTTTCCTTCTAGCTGCCAGAATGCAATTCTGGAAGATTCTAAATGCATTATTTGAGCTTTCCCTGAGCATACAGCACACTCCACTGCTAGTGGCTTGAGAACTGGGGACAGGTGGCCTCTTTTAGAAAATTCGACCCCTGCTAAGTAATGCAAGAACTGTAATAGCTTCATCAAACCCTGTGCTCTTTGTAAAAATGCTTGTGTGACGGAGACAAAATTTATTATTATTTGAACATTCCCAGCCTCACTCCAAAGTCCTTAAAGCCTCCACTTCCTAATACAGATGCTTTTTCTTTGCCTGGTCAGCTTGCCCTGTCTCCCCTCTCAGGAGACCACATCTTACTAATCTGATCCCTGGGGTACCTGATTAGTTGGTTCCCAGGCTTCAGAATCAGGAAAAGGGGAGACAGGGTAAAATCAGACGCCAATAAAATAAAGTAGGAAATGATGTGCTAGGAAGGAAAAGGAAAGTGGAAAACACAAACCATGCAGGGCCTCGAAGTGCAGAGAAATGGAGGTGGCACGGTGAATCGTACACAACATGGCTGGGATCTGTGAACGGGGCTCCTTTAAGTACGCTCTCGGAGCCGGAAGTATACTTAGCCAGATTCACTTTGGTTAGGCTGTCATATGGGGGCAGGGAGTCAGGGATGATGCCTTTGAAAGGTGCCTGGTGCTGTTGGATGAGAGCTCTTTACTGAAAACTGTAAATAACCAATATGTATTATGAATATTATTCCAATCTCAAAAGACAACTTTGATTCAAAGCAAAGAACCTTCAAAGTAGACAAGATTAACCATGTAAAGATTTTTAGCCCTCTGTTGGACTTCACGTTTGTTTATAAAAGACAATGGTATTTAGATCTAATGTACACATACTAGGAAGTACAGAAAAGGAGTGGCTATGCTTACAGTTGGGAAGCTGTACCCAAAAATGTTACCTTCCCTCTGGCTTCACTTGAACTCTGACCCATGACAGAAATGGGGAATTAATCTTTTCCCCAAATCTCTGTAGCTGGGGCTAGATGACCCAGAGGTTAAGAGCAGTGGCCATTCTTCCAGAGGACCTGAGTTCAATTCCAAGCATCGACTTGGTGACTTACAATCATCTACAACTTGTCCCAGGGGGTCTGATGGCCTCTTCTGGCCTCCACAGGCACCAGACACACGTGTGTTGCACATACATACATGCAAGCAAAACACACATCACATGATATAAAAAATAATAATTCTGCTTTTAGTCTCTGTAGTAATGGCTGCTGCTCTTTGGCTGTGGCAGCTGCGGGAAGGAAAATCACAGGAAACAAAGAACTCTCGTGGGAGGTTTTTGAAGGAGGCAAGGGGAAGGGGTCAGAGAGACCAGCCTCTGGCGATGGGAGCAGTGGGAGAAAAACTGAGGAGAGAGGAGGCTCACCTTTTATGAGGGGATTTAGCACATGCTCAGAGAGTGGCTGTGGCGGATGATCGCATCCTGCCAGGTCCTGAGGGCAGGTCAGTGTAATGTCTGAATCCTAACAAGCACATGCGCACAGGGAATGCTCTTACTGGTTGCAGTTGAGGACCCTGCGTGCAGGCCAGCGTAATGCCTGAGTACCAACAATGTTGGTTCTGGTACTAATAGTTCATTCTGTGTTGGGGGACACTCTAAATGCTTTCTGGTATTACTTTATCTATTCTTTAAAGCAATAATGCTGCAATCCTTCTTACTTGGTGTATTTGATGGAGCAGACACTGGGTATTCTACCGACATACCCCCGGACGGGAAAATGCCAAAGCTAGGATGTACCTCCTCAATTTTGCAGGTGAAGAAAGCACAGGACTGAAAGATCAATGAATTTGTCCTAACTAGTAAATTACAGACGAAACCAGCATTCAATACAGCATCACTAGCTGTAACTCTGCCCCATGGCAAGCTCATATATGGCTCTGTTTCTAAGCATAAAAGTGGAAGGCAGCACAAAAAGAAGCTGTCCCCAGTTATGCATGAAATGATTCAAATGCATGAAATCCAAGTTATGGGGGACATTCTATAAAACATAAATACTCATAGAAATTCCCTAAGTGTTGTTGAGTGTACATACATATGAACTCGCAGGATGTGGAAGATGGAAACAGAGGCTCCCAGGACAACCCAGCCTCCTGCAGCTGCTCTGAATTAGCATTAAGGCAGGAGACACACAAAGCAGAGTTTCCTCTAGCAGGCCCCCCTCGCCATCCTGATTCCATGCAGAATCGCAAAGCCCATGCAAATACATATTTCCACACTCATCCTGAAAGGCTGTTCGCTTGCAGCTGAAACACGATATGTGACCTTGGCTCAGGGGAAACAAACATTGATGTGTCTGCGGGAAAACTAGTCAACAGAGGCCACGGAAAAGAGACAGCCACGTTAGAATTAGAAGACAAAATGTAAATGTTTGAATCAATTTGCTTACTAGTATAAAATACAGATAATGGAGCCATCTATGAGGGGCTTAAAACAAACATGTCCCAAATTAACACATGTGTACTTGTGAAAGAATGGTCAGCATCCCATGTACCACAGCTACTGAAGAACATCTCCCAAGTGATACTCAATCCTGGATAATTAGCATTCTCTGAAACACAGCATCCTTAAACCCAGGGATGATCATTGGCTGAGAGTTTGAGACAGATGATATCTTCCTGGTCAAACCAGAACAAACTCTGTAATAAATATTTCCAGACTGACATCTGTTTGCAGATTTAAGTGTATTCATTTTAACTGAACTGGACAGATGACTGGACCAGGGTGCACAATAAAAGAAACGTCTAATTGTTGAACCAAATTTGGAGAGCTCATAGCAGCACTGGGAAAAGAAAGCCACTGCCGTTTTGCTCACAAAGAACCCTGAGTCATTGCTCGGGCGTTCAGTGTTGAGTCTCAGAAACATGCGGGTGTTCTGAGGGTTTTCATACAAAGCAGTCATTGGAAGTCTGCAAGAGGACTAACCTTAACAGTCTTTGCCCTTAGAGGAATACAAGCTAAGGCAGCACTACAGGAGGCTTCACGGTAGACCTGCCATTGGTTTTCAGCCAGCCTTCAATAAATTATACAGATTCCCAAGGAACTGGTTGCAAAACAACCCAGAGTCCAAGGCCAAACAAACTTTTCTACACCCCTTTCAGAACTATTTGCCCAATTTCTATTCCCTTTATTAAGTATTCCAGCAACAGTCAAGTGGGGAACATGGGATGTCCAGGCACACCTTCTCAGACACAAGTTGAAAGCCAGGCGCCCTGCCCCTAGCATCCATGCCCCCAGCAGGTGGCTTTATGATTCTCAATAGGATCACATAGGGATCTTCTGCTCCAGAGGGAATTTGGAAACCCTCCCCATCCTGTTGCGTCAAAGAATCCTGTCCTCACACCCTGGCTTTCACAACCCAGCTTGGGATTCTTTGACATGGGATATGGTTATCTAACAACATGGCAGAGGCCATGTGTCATCTCCAACTCTGAAATGACATCTGTGCCTCAGAATGACAGCCATTAGTGAAGTAGGCAGTGACGGGAATATTTGAATGAAGCAAGGGCACCCCGTCATCACAGCTTCACCCCAAAACCCTTCTCAGGCTTTCACAGAGCCAAGACCAAGATCTTCCGTCACAGGCTTGGGGGAGTGGGAGCTGGCCTCACTAGAGTGATGAGGCCACCTGTGTCATGTTTGCCCCTGCCAGTTCCTAGCACCTGTGCCCGGCCTGCCATCTTCAATAACTCTTTAATGAATGAACAGCTTGGCAAGCTGGGTGACAGGAAGGAACCTGTCACATGCTAGCCATCTGAGGAATTTAGTGCCATTTAGTCACCTGTCACTGAGCTCTTATGGCCAGCCTGGCCAGGATAGGGTATAAGGATGATTAAACTACAGGTTTGTTCAGGGAAACTTACCCTCCAGTAGGAGGCCCCACAGCTGTGTGGTTCTAAGAGCCTAAAGACAGAAATACAGTCACCAAATGTCGATTCCACATCTCTCTGGGTGTCTTCAAATAGGCATTGACATACTTAGGGACATTCTAGAAAAGCTACCACCAAAAGAAACATATCTGAACGAAGAAAAGCTCAAAAGATTTTAAATATGCTCATTCACACTGACTCCATAACTCCATCCCAGAGAAACCAGTTCCCAAAATAAATGAATAGTAATCAATAGAAAGAAATGCCTAAGTGTGCGAAGACTTGTATCACTGCAGGCACTAGTGCAGAGACCATGCAGGGGAGCTGCTTATTGGTGGACTCTTCATGACTTGCTCAGCCTGTTTTTTTAAAGAATCCAGATCAGCAGCCCACTGGGGGCTCCACCCACAATGGGCTGGGCCCTCTCACATCCATCACTGATTAAGAAAATGCCTGCAGCCTGATCTTAAGGGGGGCATTTTCTCAATTGAGATCCCCTCCTCACAGACGACTCTAGCTTGGGTAAAGCTGACATAACAGCCAGCACAGAATCCAAAGCTTTTCTGTTGCCGACTTGGATAGAAGTCTCTGAGTGGATCCCAATGAACCTGTGCCTCAGTGGCTCACAACAGCTGTGCCTGGGAATCTGGGGTTCTTTGCTCAAATAAGCATGCACAATAGTGCATTCTGCTATCCTCTACTAGGAAATCACAAGTGAAGGGATCAAGACATGCACTGCCTTTGTTTCATCGTTGTGTAGACTGGCTCTGTCTGGGGAGGTCTTCTGTGTTGTTTCTAAACAGCCACTACCTGTGCTCAGGAACAGTGATATGATCTGAATGCTCGTACCCCTTGTAATGGTCTGTCCTGTCCCTTTAAGAAACAAGCCCTGCCACTCCCTCTGAGACAAGCAGATCTTCCTTCCACTTCCAGCCTGAGTTCCTCTTCCTTTCCATCTCGCTCCTGAGAGGTAGCTGCTGGCATGGTTCCTCTCCTCTCCCCGGCTCTGTTTCTCTTTCTCTCTCTCTGCCTCTCTCGGCTCTTCCCTCTTCTTCTCTTACCCCCTTTCCCTTCCATAACCCACACTAAATAAATACCCACTTTCTCTGCATGGTGTGTCTCTGTCTCTCACCCACTGCATGGCTTCCTGCCTGGGACCCTCTGGCCCTCGTGTTCCGCAGGCCATTTGGGTATTCGCAGCATTTTATTTTTATCATAACATTCGGGTGCTTGTGACTCGGCCAGGCTCTCCATGTTCCCTTCCAGGCAGGCCTGCTGAGAACATGTGGAACTCTGGTCTTGGGAACCAGGTTTCTTTGCAACAGCTCTGCATTCTCTCCGCCTAAATGATGAGCTCAATGCATGCCAGCAGCTTCGGTGGTGAGTTTTCTCCTTCCAGCCCCCAACCACAGCCTTCATGGCTACGGTTGAGCCCTTCACTGACATTCATCTCTGGTTTCTTTCCATAGCTAAAAATGTGATCGGACTTCCCAGGGTTGGTCCTCCCATGCCAGCCCTGCACATGCACTAAATAAAAATCCCCACTTTCTTTGCATGGTGCATCTCTGTCACCCGCCACGCAGATCCCTGCCTGGGACTCACTGGCCCTCGTGGCCTGGGGGCCACTCAGGTATCTACAGCATTCTATTTTTTTTTTACCATAACACCACTCCCCCATCTACATATTAAAGTCAAATCAGTAATGAGAGGGTTTTATAACTCAGGCCCTTCTGAATGGCATTAGTGCCCTCACAAAAGATGCTGCAGAAAACAGCCTGAAGTTCTTTCATGTAAGGATTCAGTAAGGCAGAGCCATATTTGAACCAGGCCCTTAAGTCTGCCAGTTCCTTATTCAGACCTCCCATCCTCCAGAACTGTGAAAAATATAGTTTTTTTTTTAAAGTTGTGGGGGGGCAGACAGTATGTATGTCTCATGTATGTGAATATGAATATGTATGTGGAAGCCAGAGAACAGCCTGGGGCTTGGTCTCCCCATGCAACCTAGTTTAAGACATTTTTCCATTGAATAAACCCAGGTAGCTGGCTCAGGAGGTTCCTGGGATCTCCTGTCTCCACCCTGCTCCCACTCCCACAAGAATGCTAGGATTACAGAGGTTTAAGCAACACATCTAGCTTTTACATGGATTCTAGGGACTTGAACTCAGATCCTTACACTTGCATCACCATTACTTTTGCCCCCTGAACCACCCCCACAGCCTAAGAAATCTATTTCTGTTGTTTGTAAGTCTGTTTACAGCAGCTCAAACGGACTAAGACGAGACACATGGCGTCTCGTCTTGGGTTTTGTTTTATCCTTAGCTTGTCCTAGGAAAGCTTTCCAGACATGCCAACCTTGTTAACTCAAGGTCTG
This sequence comes from Dicrostonyx torquatus, assembly GCA_028555095.1. NCBI lineage: Eukaryota > Metazoa > Chordata > Mammalia > Rodentia > Cricetidae > Dicrostonyx > Dicrostonyx torquatus. The sequence continues at coordinate 9,612,001 of JAQHUG010000021.1, read as the reverse complement.
AGGTGTCTGCAGGGCAGACGTGGGTTGGGAGAAGGAAAGGGAGCTATGAAGTGCAATTAGAAGAGACATGGTCACAAGGATGTCTGCATCTTACTTTGCTGAGGGACACAGCGGTAGTGACGCCAAAACGGATTCAGACTTAGAAACTTGGTCCAGGCTTCCTCATCTAGGTAGGGACTGCCTCCTACTTATTGCCCTGGCCCTGGCGACTCCTTTCTTTCCCATAGCAAGGAGGGACTAAGAGGAAGGCAGTAGAGTTGGACATTGGTAAAGCCAACGTGCCCCACGTGAGATAATGTAGTCTAATATTTAAGGGATGTCTCTCATTGTTTGTGGAGTGGTCATGAGTTTTCAGGGTGCTTAGCCCTTAAAAGCTGAAAAGAGAGAGAAAGGTGGGGAGGAGGAAGGAAAAAGAAATGACCTTTCTGAACAACCACATCCCCTACCCCCCACAAAAAAATTGCTGCCCCAGATAGAAAGCTTGACTAAACAAAACCTTTCTGTCCAGCTTCTGCCCATTGCCCCATCCACCCCTACCCCACGCCTCCCGCCCCAGCAGTCCTTTCAAACTCAGCTCTGTCCCTGCAGATTTGCCAGTCTCACCTTACTTATTTTCTTATTGGTGTGCTAATTTATGTCCTTTATCTCACCACAGTGTTTACCCTTTCACTTTCTAAATGGACTCTGTGTGTGTGTGTGTGTGTGTGTGTGTGTGTGTGTGTGTGTGTGTGTGTGTATAGGGGGCTCCATGCTGGGGAATCCAGAGTCTAGGTCCTCTGACTTCAGCTCTGCCCCAGAAACTCATTCCCCTCCCTGAATGAAAACAGCCTTTTTAAGAACAAGCAGCTTCTAGCCAAACCACTTCCTCAAAGAGGGAGGAGCCCCAAACCCCTACAGACACATTCTAGAGCCAACTAACTCTAGTACTAGATTCTAATTCTTTTTTTAGGTCAAGTCATTATTTTATTGTTGCTGGGATTTCTCCCCACTCCCCAACCCCGCCACTCTCTAGACCTGTCAAAGTTAGAACTGCAGTGAGATTTCTTACTCGAACAGAGTTCTGATTCTTTTTAACATTAAATAATTCTTTATATATTTTGGTGTCTAATTTTAAAATCTCATGATAGCTATTTAACATGAATAGAGAATCACCTTTGCTTTATTTAATATTGTATTACCTGCATTCTTGCATTATTTGCTCATGATTTTATTTATTTATATGCTCATATATATCTGTGTATATCCTATTTTTTTGCTTTCCCATCATTTTTTAACTATTTTTGCTTTTGCTGCATCTTTTATAAACAGGATAAAGCTAAATCCTGCACAAATTGATGATACAGTGTCTTATTGTAACATCCATGTATGGAGAAGGCATCCTTATCATTCAGAGGCTGGCAAGAAAGCAGCATCAACAGAAGGAGTTTAATATAGAGAATCTGTTGTTACCTGGGAGATGGGAGAACAAAGAAGCTAAACCGAAGAGAATGAGCCCACCAGGCATTAGCAACATCAGGACCCTATCGCAATGTCAGGACAGGATGCCACCTGTGAGCAGAAATTGGTGGCAGGTGGGACTTAGGAAGAACTGGGCAGACAGAAGAGATCAAAGGACCTGGGCTGGAGAGATGGGGGTAGAGGGCAGGGTATGCTAGACATACTCAGTAACAGGTATGAACTGAGGGATGCTGGGAGAACCTGGTGTCAGGCCCACTTCGATATGTTAAATAGGCACTTCAGCCATTTGTCCTTGGCCTGGAAACTTAACACTTTGGTACCTGATACGCGCGCGCGCGCGCGCACACAAACACACATACACACACACAATTGAAACAAACTAGGGACTTGAACCTGCCCTACATCCTTTGTTTCCACACAAGATGTTCTGTCTGAGACTGAGAATACAGGGAGCAAGGTGAGGTTCCATACAGTTGACTGACAGGCTAAAACTGAAATGCTATATAAGAAGAGCAAACAACACTAGGTCCCTAAAAAGCTTCTGTGTGAAACCAATTAGCGGGACTGATCTTCAGAGAAGCTGTGGAGCCTTCTAGTCCTGCTTCCATTGAGGAGGGTCTCTTCCACTGCAGCTTCAAAATGCCCCAGTACACCTGACGTGATGCTTACTCTAACCAAACCTTCCCACACAAGCACACCACTTCCTGGGCAGGCTGTTCCTCCAGTCTTACATGCCTGGATGTAGACAAGGAGGGAGAACAAGCTGGGCCGGGTGCTAGCCATTTCAGCTCTTGGTGCTTTGCTATTGTGCCAATAAGGTGCCCAGCAATAAGGATTCCACATAGTCAGACTTTAGGATGTGATTTTTAGACTCGTGGTACCCTATCTAAAGACATTTAACCTTCTGTTCTACCTCAGGCAACTCAGTGTCTACATCAAAGCTGATACCTAACTCCTAATTAACCCAAAACAGGAAGCTAAGGAATTGCAGTCAATTGTCTAGCTTGAACCAAATGAATCTGTTCATGTTTAACTAAACAGACCGAAGGTGGTCGTTTACTTCTGTATTTACACTGGCACAGGGGCAGGACACTTGGTGAAGTGACTATCGCTGTGAAACAGGCTTCCTGATCCTGCCAGGTTCCTCAGAGGGTATCATTTTACCCTCGGACTTTCATTTCCCAACACCTTCTCCTTCCCTCCAGCTCTGACACCCCAAACTAGAAACTGGGAGCGGGCTACCAGGGTAGTTTTGGCAAGCAGGCAGAGGAGTACTGAGGGAAAGAGAGAGACCCAACTACAGTGCTATCTCAGCCAGCAAGCAAGACCTACCCCTGCTCCACCAGGTTCCAGTGAGGCACCACTGCAAGTCATACAGGGCTGTGGGCCTGGAGGCCTCCTGCAGCAGTCCAGCCAAGAACAGGGAACCATCCTGTCAAGCAGCAGGCAGAGCAAAGCGAGAGAGGCAGAGGGCTGCTTTAGAAACAGGGCCTGGCTCATCACACAAGCCATCCTTTCTCCTCAGTGGAGGACAAGCTATCAGTGACGAAGCATTATTCCCAAGCACTTCTCTCTCACCCCTCAACACTGCAAAAGATGTTGGCTGGAAGGGCTGAGCTAAAAACAGCTCTGCTCTCTAAAGCTGAGTAGCACAAGACCATCTGAGCCCAAAGGTGTTGTCGAACGCTCGTTTGGGCTACCAGCTCCCCAATAACAACACAGAGACTGATTATTAATTATGGGAACTTAGCCTTAGCGTAGGCTTTTTTTGAACTAGCTCTTATGACTTAATTGACCTGCTTTTATTTAATCTACGTTCTATTATGTGGCTCAGTTACCTTTCCTCTGTCCCAAATGTCTGATTTGTTCCATAAGTCTCGATTATCTCCTCTTCCTCTCTCTGCCTGGAAGCCCCACCTATCTCTCCTGCCTAGCTATTGGCCACTCAGCTTTTTATTACACCAATCACAGCAACACATCTACACACAGTGCACAAATACTCTGCAACACAGGGGTGCCTTTGCTTAAGCCAATTAGAGTGGGAGATGTAAGAAAGTTCAGAGGCTAAGTTCCCAGCCCATCCCTTCCTCCTGTAAACGGCAAAGGCCTGTGCTGCCCTGCCCAGGGAAATGGGGTTGTGTTGGGCTGGCAAGCAGGTGTCCCCCTGGAGCTCAGACAAACTCGAGACCCTTTGCATAAGCTCAACAAACTCAAATGGAACCAGGCAAGCAGCCCATTGTAAGACTGAGACAGGCCTTAGATGAGCCTTCAAAAACAGCTCTGGCCTTTGTCAGGCCTGAAACAGAGTAAGAGACAGAGAGACCAAAGGCAGAGAGTCAAGTTCCCCGCTCCCTGGAGGCATTAGGGAGGGCTTTGGCAACTGTAAGTCTCCTGAGAAGTGAAGCCAAGCTGAGAGCAGATATTATCAGAGGGTCTGATACCACAGAAGGGGCAATTAAAGCCACTCAAGAAGCCAGTGGCGAAGCCAATATGCTCCAACTGAGGCCGAGCTAAGAAGTCTCCGGCTCTCCCTAAGTTTTGGTTTGTACCATCAAATTCTAGGAAATCTGGCTTGCAATATAGAAGGATGACAGCTGTGAGCAAAAGAGTATGCACAGCCGTGGTTCTCCACCTTCCTAACACTGCGACTCTTTAACACAGTTCCTCATGTTGTGGTGACCCCAACCATAGAATTATTTTTGTTGCTTCTTCGTCACTGTAATGGTGCTACTGTTATGAATCATGATGTAAACATCTGTGTTTTCTGATGGTCTTAGGCAGCCCCCATGAAAGGGTCAGCGACTCCCAAAGGGGTTGTGACCCTGACAGAATGAGAACTTGTTTGGGACAGGTTCACAAGGCAGAGGTGTTGATCCAGAGCCTAACATGATTTGCACCTCCCTAGCCTTTCCTGACTTAGGCCTGTAATGAACTAATTCCCAACACCAATTTTTCATCTTAGGCCAATTTTGAAGCTAAAAATGCCTATCCTGTATCCTAGATATTAATCTGAATAGGGGGAACAAGAGAACAGTGTTGCATGAAGTAGATCATCCAGGGTGACATCAACATTTCCGCTAATGGAGACACAAGTTCAAGGGAGCCCAGAGCCAGGACAGAGTTTCCGCTTCTGGCTGACTGCTTCCTTCCTGAGGCCTCCTGGGCTGGGCAGGGATCTGGATGGGACTGAAGTGTTTCGGCTGTATTAATCCCTGTCAAAGAAGGGGTCTCCAGATACAGTCTCTACAGATACTTTGAGTCTCTGGGTGTTTTGATAAGAAAAACCCATTCCGTGCGAATTTCTGCTGACTCAGCTTAGAAGCCACACCAACTTCTCCTAGCTGGACTAAGGATAGGCAGAGAGTGACAAACCTGTGTCTGCCTGAAAGAAGATGATTTTAGCAGGAGGAGAGCTGAGCAAAAGATGGGGACCCATGGGACCTGAGATAGCTAGTCTTCTCACTTCCATCTGTCTTTCGTCCTGGATTTCTTGTCAACCCACTGAACCCCATTAGAGAAGAAAAAGAATTGTCCGCATTGTGAGCTGAAGGGAAAAATCCCACTTTTAAGATAAGACTTCCTGTGTGGCAGATGTATATCTAGTTGGCTTTCTTAAATCTCTTTCCATAAAATAGTTCGCAGCAGCTAACCTCATAAAATAATAAAATTAAAGATAATCATCAAAGGTAGACATGCCCCTTTGGGATTACCTATTCAAAGGGGCCCAAGATAATTTCCCAGAGCTAGGGCCCTTTCTAAGTTACCTATTGTAATTGTGGGAAGTTTGTCTGTAGGTGTGAACTTCTTCATGCCTACTTCTCAAAAGCCAAGGTCCTATCTGTGTGGAGAGTGAAGCTTGGCAAGGCTGTAAAACATCTCAACCCCAAATGAGGAAAAAAAAAAAAACCCTCTTGTGCCTTTGTTTGCATTCTCTTGGGGAGAGACTTGAATCTTGAAATAAGACACATAGCTTATTTGAATGGAGAGGGAAGCAAAGAGAACACAGATAAACATGTAAAGGAAAAAAATTAATACAAATTAGAATCTTAGGCCAGTTATCTCTATGGGTGACAAGAATTTAATCCCACATGAGCTCTCTGGGAGCTGGAAAAAAAGGCCCATCATGAGATGCAGAGGAGTTGGGATGTTTTTACAGCATTCTCATCATGAGCTGGTAGAGGGGTACCATCAGAACCACACATGACTTCCTGGATGGACTCCTTTGGACTAAAAGTACTTCACCCAATATCTGTTTTTCTCTTACTGTTCCAGTTTATTATACGGCATACAGTCACTGCTTGCCCAATAATCAGCAGAACACTTATGGAAGGAGCCTCTTTTCTCCATATTCCTGTGCATGGCCAACTTATCTCTCAGGTCTTCAGCAAATGCACTATACTCTCAAAGGACTTGGGCATCCTTCAATACACACCAGCCGTGCTAGAACTGATTGCTAAATCTCAATAATAATATTGGTTTCTTCTGCAATCATTTCTAGGTCCTAGGAAATGAAGATTTTTCTGAAAGAGAATAAATTTAACTCAACAAAAACAAATGTATATAGCGTATGCCTATCTAGACATAAATACTCTTATAAAATGGGTTACATTTCTATTAATCTACATGCTGCAACATGGCTCATTGCTTTTGCCTCTCCTCCTACATGTCCTGATTCCTCTCTGTGTCCCCCATGCCTAGTGTCATCTCTTCTTTGCTTTCTGCCCGGAAGTCCTGCCTAACCTCTTCCTGCCTAACTACTGGCCATTCAACTCTTTATTAAACCCATCAATAAGAAGGCGCCATGGCAAAGACACATTTTCACAGTGTACAAAAAGATTATACTACAGCCATGAAATAGTAGTATCACAGGGATGCTGATCTAAAATGTTTAGAGGTCTAATGGGGCTGGCTCAGACAGTAGACTGTTTGCCACACATTCATGAGGACCTAAGTTCAGAACCTTAGTAACCACATAAAGAGCTGAGTAGAGCAGCACTGCCTACAATCCTAACTCTGGAAACGCAAAGACAAGGAGGACCTCTGGGGCTTAAGGGCCAGTCAGTCTAGGAAATTAGCGAGAACAAGTTCAACGAAAATCTCAACAATAACAATGAAGGGGAAAGTGATTGAGGAAGACACCTGACACCAACCTCTGGCCTACACACACACACACACACACACACACACACACATACACACACACACACACACACAATGCTTAGAATTCTTTACAGGGGCAAAATTTAAGCATCAGGTGCCAAGACTACTTTTTCAAATAGTGAGAAATACAAGTAACATCATTAGTTAATTCTAGATACCATTAATTCTAGATACCTGATTGGTTTTTCCCCAATTATTATTGTATATGTGTCTATGTGTAAATGATACGTATGTATTGGTATACCTCTCTCTCTCTCTTTCTCTCTTTCTCTTTCTCTCTTTCTCTCTCTCTCTCTGTTTTGTGAGGGGGCGATCAGAGAAAACCTTTGGAGGAATTCAGTTTTTCCTTCCACCTTTACATGAGTTTTAGGATCCAATTCATGTAACTAGGTTACATGTCAAACACCTTTACCTACTTCGCCACCTCACTCGCACATTTACATCTAATTATATTTGATTTCTTTATGTACATGAGTGTATGGGTGGGGTACACATTACACAATATACATGTGGAAATCCAAGGACAATTAACAGGAGTTGGTTTTCTCATTCCACTGTGTGGATCAAACTCAGGTCTCCAGGCCTTGTTGGCAGGCACCTTTACCCTGCAAGTCATCTTCCCAGCACAGTAAGTGAGTCCTAGGGCAAAAGGAGGTAGATGGGTCTGTCCTAGGTGCAGTTGACAACCTCCATGGTTATTGGCTGTATGAGTGTGCCTGTGAGTTCACACAGTGGTTCCAGGTGTTTTGATACTCTTGGGCACAAACCTACAGCACCCAGGGAGCCTTTGTTAGTTGCGTGGTGGTAGAACCCAGCATGAAAAGCATAGACTTATTTGAAACCCAGGATGGAAATATGCCGAGAGGGGAAAAAAAGAGAAAACATAAAAGGAAAAAGATGGAAACAAAGATAGCTGACCAGGTTTAGAAGAAAACAGTTCCTTTAAATAGAAAAATAGCCACAGGATATTCCCAAATACCAACGCTTGTTACATCCACAGCTTGACAAAGGAGACCACATGGTGCTGCCTGTCCTAACAGTGCTGATCCCGGCCAAGACCTGGCTGGAGAAATGGAACCCGCACAGTAATAACAGGTTCCTACCACATCTATTCTGTTGATGTTGGAGCAGATTAAAGCAGATGTTTCCTGTCGGACTGTGACTCTCTTCCCAAGAGCACAGCAGCCTCCTCGGTCTCGGCAAAAGCCTCATGCTGCTGGGTTTTCCCTTACCCACACTGTCCAATATGTACATCTCATCATGTTATTCCCACCCCATTGTCAGCAGCTCCACACTCTGAAATCCTCATAAAATGGAAGATGGTTCATAGTTCAGCAAAGGAAAACTATTAAGAAAAGTACCTTGCAGTCCTGTGGGAGGGACTGCCATTGCCAGCTGTGCACAGTCGTTCAAAAATACTGAACAGTTTTGGTGGAGGAGGGGTGGGGTTTGAGCATGGTCCCAAGACCTAGAAATTCTGGTGGAAACTGGATCTGTTGACAAAGGGTGGGTCCATCAAGCCCAAGAGGAGGGAATTTAGAATGCTTGACCCTTGACCCTTTCATCTTTCAGGAAGTAGCAAACAGAGGAAGGAGAAGGTAGGAAATTTAGTACATGGTAGTCATCAGAACCAGAAATGTAAACACCATGGCTCTCCGCTCAGGAGTCACAAAACTTGTCACATTTAGGTTAGCTTCCAGTTGTCATAATGTTATGATTATGATTTAGAGACAGGATTATCTTCAATAAACAGTTCAATAATACAAAATTCTTAAGTGAGATAGAAAATAACAAGGCAGAAGATATTATTAATGATTAAAAAAGACAGATAGTATTCACTGAGTTCTTATTCCATATGGACCTCATTACTTTACCACTCCCCTCTCCAAGTGATGGGATGAATCCAGGGCTTCCTGCATGGCAGGCAAGCACCAACATTAATAATCCCATTTGAGTTCATGATAACCCAACAAAATCGACTTTCATTTGACAAATGAGAAAAAAAAAGGTTAGATATTGGTGAAAGGTTAGGTAGGGGTGAAAGGTTAAGTGAGTTGAAAGGTTAGTTGGGGTGAAAGGTTAGGTAGGGTTGAAAGGTTAGTTGGGGTGAAAGGCCAGGTAGGGGTGAAAGGTTAGCTAGTGGCACACCTACATGAGGACTAGAAACATGGTCTTGGGCTCAAGCTGGGATCATTGTGAAGCTCAAGCCTAGGCTTTGCCCACTGTACTCTTGTACTCTGTGACTTCAATGGGTGTTTTGTTCCAGAATGCATCCTGTCTTCCTGAGCTAGCTCATCCCCTCTCACCACATGGGTCACTGCTACAATCAGAACACTCGACTCAAATGGAAACACAAAGCAAAGAAGATGTGGTCCATTCTTAAGGTGCTTATTCAAGGTTTCCCATGAACAGCATTCATAATGTAAAAGGAGAAAGAACTGTCACACCAAGTCCAAATCATTTTGGCCCAACAGCAGGACTTTTATCCACTCGTTATGGCCTTTATAGAAGGAATTCCTTATATCATATCCTAGGTGTTGCCACTAATACCTGGCTCTCACTAAACCATAACTATGAGTCTATTTGCTACATCAGCAGACCAAGAGTGACGCTAATCTTGTCCACTTGACACACCTGGGAAGAAAACTGCTTTAATCAGATTGGCCCACAGGGCATTTTCTTGATTGATAACCGATGAGGGAAGGTTCAGCCCATTGCAGGCAGTGCCATCCCTTGCTTGGTAGGTGTGCCTGGCCTGTGTTAAGAACAATAGCTGAGCAAGCCAGCAAACAGTGTTCCTCCACGGCCCCTGCTCAAGCTCCTGCTTCCAGTGTCCTGTCCTGAGTTCCTGCCCTGACTTCCCTCAGCGATGGACAGTGACCTGGAAGTTGAAAGCTGAAATAAACCATTTCCTCTGCCAGTTGCTGTTGCTCATGATGTTTATCGCAGCAACACAGAGCAAACTAGGACATGCAGAGAAAGAAAGTCAATAAACATTGATGAGCAACTAAATTAGTCACAATTAGCAAGAGACGCCAAAAGTGGCGGCATTTGGAGGGAAGTGGTCATAATTCTAGAATGAAGAGGAGGGTCAGCTCCTCACAGGGTGGGTTCTGAGATGTTTTTCATTTTCCTGAGTTTTTTCTTTAATATTTTTATTAGCTTTTTTGAGAATTTTATAGAATATATTTTTGTGATTTCTGCTTTTATTCTTTTTGCTTGTTTAATGTATTTTTAGAACTTCATACATAAGCATTTCATCTTCCTCACCTCCCTAACTCCCCCTCCCCAGTTTATGATCCATTTTTAAATTATTGTTACATGTACATACATATGCACATGTATGTATATATGCATGCATGGATATATAACCTACTGGGTCCATTTAGCATTGCTTGTATGTACATGTGTCCAAGGCTGACCAACCTATGTAGTAGCTTCTTCCTGAAGGAGACTGATCCTCCCTCCCTCCCACAGGCACTGACCACCTAACGTTCTTATCTAGGGATGGGACAATATAGAATTTTCCCCATCCATATTAGCAACTGATATTGTCATTATGTTACTCTTATTTAGGTATCCACATTGTTGAGATTTCATGAGTACAACCTCCCTGTGGTATATAGAGGACACTATCTCTCAAGAAATCCATCCTGGTCCTCTGATTCTTATAATCTTTCTACCCTATCTTCGGCAATTTTCCCCGAATCTTAGGTTTAGGGGATCACTAGAAATGTATCAGTTGCGGTTGGGTGTGACATAGGACCTCAGGTCCTATGTCAGGGTAATGGCCAGCACCACTCTGGGGCCTCTGCCATGCCTTTGAATCTCCAGAACTATGGTTAAACAAGCATTTTCTCTTTCTAACATTGGATGCCTCAGGTACTTTAATGAAGGGATAACTCGACAGAGCTGGCTCCACCAAGACATTGTATTGGCAGAGAATCAACTGCCCTTCTGGGGCTGCCCCTTCTAGATGTCTTAATAGGGAGAATGCAACTCTCCCTCACTGCTAGGTCACTGGATGGCAGTGCCTGTTGCTTCAGATTGAAAGCCTTTAGCTCCCAATGCCACGGCACTGCCAGGCTGGTTTGCTCTTGGTGTGCTTTTCCCATGTGGAGCAACTTACTTATTTCTGAAAGAAGGAATTTATCCCTTTATCCACTGGGCTCTGAGTTACTACATCCTAACAGCCTGAAATCTCTTCTCTGGAAGATATTCCTCCTCTGTTCCTCCCGCTTCTTCCCATCATTATCTTTATTAGTACTGCCAACATCATAGTTTATGTCATCCTCTGGAGTCCTTTAAAGGGAACTTCTAAGCAAAAACAAGCTATTTTTTTTTATCTCCATCAACCACACTTTCCTATAGAGAACGTTGAAGGCACTGCTGAAAGCTACAGCAGAGACTGCCTTGTGCCCCCTCTGACTATCTCCCCCACTTTCACCACAAGAACCCCCAACTTCAGCTGTGCGCACATGAACACTCAGTATGATGACTACATTTCTCAGCCCCAAAAGTTCTCAGCCCTGGATCATGTGTGTCTGTCCATGTCTGTGAGCCATCTGAAAAGCTGTGCATCCTTGGCCCTTCGTTATCCTCCCCTGTTCCTAAGACATGAATATGGTACTCAGAGTTTCTACTGCCTTGGGCCCTAAGAAGGAAGAAGGGGTGGAGGAGGTGGCAGAGTTGGCAGCAGCTATTTCCCCTGGCAGAGTTTGAGTGTAGCTTAATTGTTGGACTGTGTCCCTTGAGGGCCCATGTGGTGAAAAGCCTGGATTCCGAGATGGTAGAACCATTGGGATGTGGGGCCTTGTAGGGGGTATTTGGGCTATTCAGGGTACACTCATAAAGGGGTATAGGTCCCTATGTATCTCTGTCTTTCTAACAACCTGCCTGCCAACATAGCACTCTCACACATGCGCCTCTGCCATGATGTGACCCTCGCCAGGAGGATCTTCACCAGGACTAAAGCCATGCCATATCCTTGAATCCTCAAAACTATGATTCAAACAAACCTTTTCTTTTCCTAACATTAGATGCCGCAGGGATTTTGTTGCGGCAATAATGCAGTGACCTCAACTTAGTCATATGCAGTCAAAGCTCCAATCCAGCCTGTGGCCCCCAAAATGTCATTCCATGAGAGGTTTCTCTAGAAATTACTAAGACCTTGTCTGACCCACCCGTTACCTTCAAGTTTCTAGTGCTTCTGGCCCCACCTGACTGGATAAGATGCTCTTAAAGAAATTCTGTATGAGAGGCTAAATACGCCTTTTCCACATCCCAAGTCTGTCTGTAATGCATCAGAAGACTCAACTGTGGCTTCACATAGAAAAGGGAAAAGTTAACATAAGTCAGAAAGGAAACACTATTATAGCAATAAATTGAGGTTGACTGCTGTTTAGAAATTACAGAGTAACAAAGACATCCATTCTCCCAAATCTCTCTGTGAACAAGTTTATCGCAAAACAGTTCATTATGGTGTTTCTTGTATTTTACTTTCGTAGCTTTTGGCTGAACTACTGACTAGATTAGGAAATGGGCAAATGCTTACAAGATGTACACAGTTCGCATATGTTTTAGTGGGATGTCAGTAAGATACAGTCAAAACCCTATCATCACAATTAATGGGAGAGATAAATGTTCAGGGGATTTAATGGATTTTGGCCGGCATACAGACAGACACAGATGTGTCTTAAAAGAAAAACAAAACAACAACAAAAATCCTCCCACCAACCAAATTTTCCAAAGAGCTAGGCTTGTGGCTTCCAACATGTCTCTATGAGAGTACCCAATTGAGGGAACAAAGAACACGGAATTTCTCATTTGTCATAACTTCATGCGATGTTAATTAAAAGATGAATCAAAGGGCGATAGACCTAGTCCTGAGTCACTAACTAAAAGCTTGATGTCCATACAAAGAAGAGCTAAAGAAAATCAGTAATCATTAGTTAGCAGGTAAACAGAAAATCTGTTGATAGGTGACCCTCACACGGCAGTCTTCCTAGAGCCTTGCGGTGGTGTGACATGTACAGGGCTCACAGCAAGAAGCCTCACAATCTACATGGAAGACACAGAGGCCACGTCAAGCCACTGGCCTTTGAAGGCTAAATCCTGATGTGGGATTCCCCTTTGTATGTTGTGAACATCATTGGTTAATAAAGGAACTGCTCTGGACCTATAGCAGAGCTATTGGGGAACAGAGCTAGGCAGGAAAAACTAAACTGAATGC
>JAQHUG010000021.1:9575194-9598713 GCA_028555095.1 Dicrostonyx torquatus | reverse complement strand
AAGATAGAGCTAATGGGCCAAGCAGTGTTTTAAATAATATAGTTTCTGTATGATCATTTTGGTTCTGGACAGCCTCCTCCTACAAAATACTAAATGTGAATTGTATTTTTATTTTATTTTATTTTTCTCAAGACAAGGTTCCTCTTTGTAACCCTGGCTGTCCTGGAACTCACTCTGCAGACCAGGCTGGCCTCGCACTCACAAAGATCCACCTGCCTCTGCTTCCCAAATACTGGGATTAAAGGAGTGCATCACCACAGCCCAGACTGTGAGTTGTGTTTTGAATGTGTTTGAACACTTGCCCTCCAGCTGATAGAGCTGTTTGGGCTGGTTGTGACACACATAGACGATGTATACTCCCCAGAGGACATGGGTCACTGGGGTGACTATTGAGATTCTATTGCCCAGTCATGCTCCCTGTTCTCACCCTGCTGCCTGACTACAGCTATGTTGTGACTTCCTGGGCCCCTGTTGTGACGGAATGATCCCCTTGAACTGTAAGCCAGGATAAACCTTGCTTCCTGTCAATAGTTGTTCATAGCAATGAGAAAAGTAACTAACAGAATGTGGAGCTGAGACCCATCATGCCACTAGTCTAGCATGCTTCAGCTTGATGCCTGTAAAACATCTTATAGTAACTGCCCACCTTCCCTGAGCTCCTACCAAACACAACACTGCTCTAAGCAAGTCCGTGTATTTCCCCATCTTCTACTCATGAAGGAGAGTGCTCTCACCATCCTCATTTAGGAAAGATGAGTAGAAGGATCAGGTATCGCAGGCCAAGGTGACAAAGTCAGAAGCATCAGAGTCAGAGTTCAAACCCAGGTAGTCCACACACAGATTCCAGGGTAGCGTGAAGAAGACTACGCCCCAGTTTCTGCAGAAGCCTAAATACCCTGGCAGCTCTAAATGCTTGCTTTTCTCAAAGAGAAGAGCCTCCCCCCGCCCCTTTCTGGCCCCTAGCGAAGATCTTTAAAGATAAAGGGTGCCTTGCCTCCTGATTTCAGAACACTTCCCTTGTCTGTCTTTGAGATTCAGATAGAGAGCCCTCTCTGAATCTGGTCAAACTGAGAAAGAGAGAGTGTGGAGGGAAAGATCCAAGCCAGAAGTAATACGCTGAACCAAACAGTGGGTCAGGAACCCAAGAAAGGCTCAAACGGCTTTTGCTTGCTGGTTTGTTTGTTTTGAAAAGTGAAAAAAAAATGAAGGTAGGTAAGGAAAGAAGGATGTAACAGAGTAAAGGAAATAATGGAGAGATGGAAGAAGGAGGGAGAGGAAGAGATGAGGGAGGAATAAAGGGGTCAAGTTGGTATGGATAGGAGAGGACAAGGACTGTGTGACCATGACATGAATATGTAAAGGCTACTGACCAAAGACAAAAAAAAAAAATGTCATGAGCCATGAGCATGCACTACCATTCTCAGTGAATAACATAGTAGAGGATTTGCGGGGGTGGGGGGGGAAGAGGTAAAAAGATGGGGACTCTGAATCTTCTTCTGAAACTGTACTCCTATACACTTGCACACTTCACAGCCCAAAGTGGCTGAAATTACTGCTTTTAGTGGGCAAAAAGAACAAAGGCATCCATTAGTCATCATTTGGTCTGAGAAGGGATGACTCTCATCCTGGCCCTACTTACGGAGGGGAGAGGCATAAGGCTGTCCACACATCCCACTGGCTAAGGCCCTGGTGAAAACCCCAACCAGGGTCAAGACTCAAGGAAATGTGCTGTTTCTTTGTCTCTCAGCCTCAAAAGCTGAGTGCTACAGGGTATGAGGCTCAGAAATTCTGCAGGCATTTGATAAATCAACTCTGCCCTAGGGAGACAGACCAAGGAGCCTGAAGATGCGAGTGACAACTTCCAAGGAAGAGCAGAAAGGGGAATAATTGGGCCAATGAGTTTCTGGGTCAAGGTTCACCTGAGGTCAACCTGTGCTTTGGCGGGCCAAGCACTGCTTAACTATTTAGGTCCCTTTTCATCTGGTTTCTCTCCTGTTCTGTACAAAGACCATGACAGATACCATCTGAGTCCTGGATAGAGATCTTGCTGTCTCAAATGCAGGCCTGAACTCAAACCAAAGAGTTGTCCTCAATGCTGGGATAGAAACCACTGATACAATCGGTCTTACAGACAGGGGAGTCTAGAAGAATCCATAAATCCAAATGACACAGTCACATCTCAGACACCAAATCTGAGACGAGATGAAGGATGCTCAGGCCTGGCCTCCACCCTCACCTGTGCAGAGTTAGACACGCAGAGACTGCCTAGCGTCGTTTTTATTAAAGGCACAGGTATCTGACACGCAACTGCTTGCACGTTCCCTACCTGAAGAAACTCATCACACTTAATCAATGCCACTATGTTTTGGGTCACTGGTGTTTGTCTCGGATTTAAAACTCTTGGACAGAAGAAATCTTATCTGCTTACCCCATTTGCACTGAAGGCAGCCTGGCAAAGCTGCTGAAACCAGATCAACACCCTCGGTGCAATATCATGCTGATATTGCAGCCGGGGTTTGGGTGTCAATTCAAACTTTACCTTGAACACCTGTCAATATTTTCCTGGAAGTCTCAAGTTAAAGCCAGGAACAGCTTCCTCTCAGGCTTGACTAACAAGAGGGGCATGCTAATAAAACAAACGAGCAAAAAACCAGAATCAAAATTACAAGGCATTTTGTGTTAAAATTATTTATGTGTATCTGGGGTCACCCACCACCATTTGGGCAATATGTCTCTCCTGCCACCATGGTCTCCAGGCCAACCAACACAGTGACATCCATTCATATTACAGGCAGAACTTTGGTTGTTCCCAACAGCAGGAATAGTAAAGAAACAACAAGACAAGACACAGACAATCTGATGGTTACAGCCTTGACGGCATTTTTGTCATACGACCTTGGACCAGTTATACAACCTCTTGGCGACATATATTTTCTATAAATGCCATGTCCACACTACAGCCTGCTCCAAATAATTCTGGGGGGTTGTGTGACAGATGGCACACTTACACCAGAGCTCACTGGAGATAAAAATGCAACCACTCAGGGAACTTCTGAGTCCCCCTGCGCGCCTCCTTCACATCCCATTCCGCCCTCAAGTAAAACCAACATTGAGCAAGCATTGGAGCCCTGTGACAAACCCAACTTACCCTGATCCTGGGAGGTTAGCACTTACAAGTCATTTAGATTTTGTCATTAGTAAAAGATACAAAAAGCATTTCAAAATAGAAGCACATGCAAAAATCACAACATCCTCGTGTCCTGGAAAATGCAGAGGGCCTGAGAAGGCTTCCTCATGCTCTCTTATATAAAAGCAGTGCTACACGTCAGAGCATGCATCAGAGTTACACGGCACTCTCAGGCTTCTCTGTATCTTTTTTGTGGTCAATAA
This sequence comes from Dicrostonyx torquatus, assembly GCA_028555095.1. Lineage (NCBI taxonomy): Eukaryota > Metazoa > Chordata > Mammalia > Rodentia > Cricetidae > Dicrostonyx > Dicrostonyx torquatus. The sequence goes on along the minus strand of JAQHUG010000021.1, from coordinate 9,595,323 downwards.
ATTTGGCGACTGATCTTCAAATCTTAAGAACTTCTAGCCCTAAATAAATGGAAAGTCTTCGTCAAAGAAGACCAGATTGCTCGGAACACATATATGTTCTGGTGTGGCACAAAAAGAAAAAAAATCCAGAGGTCTCTCCTGTCTCCTGACTCCAACCAACATTTTCAGAAGGTCTCCGTATGAAATCCTCCATAATTATAAGGGGAGACACCCACAGGAAGTGATGGTTCCTGATGCTGGCCATAGAGGAAGACTCAAAAGAAATACTCTTTTCTCTTTTACATAAATGGGTTTGATTCTTTTGTTGCTCTTATTAAAGTATTACTTACAATACTCCCCATTTCCTTCATTTTAATTGTGTATGGGTTGTATAAACTTTGTATAACTGCCACCATCATCAGGACACCAAGCGTCCTTATCTGCCCGGTTACCTCATTGCTCTTCACCATAACCCATAGGATTGCTTTCTAAATCATGAAGCCATCTCTCTAGCCCATTGATTGCTTTCTACAGTAGATAAATACTTTAAGTCATGAAGAATGAAAGGAAGTTATTGAATCAAGCACCCCCTCCCACAAACCATAATGAAGCTACAAATAATGGCAATATCTGAAACTCTGCTCTAGTTTTAAACCCAGGCAATATCATGACGATGCTAAGGGGATTCACTTAGTATGGCTAAATCTGTCGGTGGTCAATATGATTTGCCAAAGGCCAAGGAGACCGAGTCAGTAAAAGGGCTGAAAATGGGGTTTTGGACACCTTCACTGATCTCAGTGCCCATCCAGGACAGGATCAGGAATGACAAAAAAAACCCTCAAAAACACAGCAGACCAGAGAGAGGGGACTTCAAAAGTCATTTATCTTTCCACTCTTGTGGAAAGGAAGGGACTACATAGTTTGGAAGATAGATCTGATGGCCACTCAACAGTGACAGTGGTTTCCTGACAATCTCACGGAACAGAAACCTAAGACAACTCTTAAAACTTGAAGGAAAGATGGCTTACCCAATGTCTTCGAAGCCGGGAACCTTCTTTCAGAAATATCCGCTTACTCCTCTTCCCCTAGCCACATACACAAACGCCCTCCACTAAACCAATGTCCCTCCTGATACCTACATGCAGAAATACTGGATATCAGGTACACACCATCTCAGCATCCTTCTCAGAAGGCAAACACAAAATCCACACAGGAGGGGGTGTTAGACATTCTCTAAACCAGCAGTTCTCAACCTGTGGGTTGCAACCCCTTTGGGGAGGTCAGGCAACCCTTTCATAGGGGTCATATAGCAGATATTTAAATTATGATTCATAACAGTAGCAAAATTCTAGTTATAAAGTAGCAAGGAAAATGATTTTATGGTTGGGGGGTCACCAAAATATGTTTAAGGATCACAGCATTAGGAAGGCTGAGGACCACTGCTCTAAACATCCTAGTAGTGAGCTCACCGCTCTCTCATTTACCAAGGCATGCAGCCGACCAGCCTGAGCTGTAGTCTGGGTCGGGGTAGGTTTGAATTATTAACTAGAAAGTGATTGTGTCATCTCCTGTCACATTAAGTCACACATGACATGGGCTTCAGTTCTCACCTGCCATTATTAAATGCCAACTAATGAACATGAAAACCACAAATCAAGCACAGTTTATTACACCCAAATAAGATAGGGTCCTCAGACATCCCTCACTTTCTTCTTATCACTTGGGCTATTTTCCCTCATATCCGAGTAGTAGCATCGCTAAATTTATCTTGGTACAAACGTCAAAGGAGGCCCATTGGCCAAGCACAGAAATCTTTCAGAATTGTGTGCATCAATGTGTGGTGTTTCGCAAACCATTTTTCCAAAAAGTGAAGAAATGTCACTCATGTTTAATAAGTACATACCAAAAACATGTACTGTGCCAATTTATGAAGAAAAGGACGGTGTTTTTAGTTCCAGTTACTACAGAGATGTAAGATCCATGAAGTGTAAGTCTCATACTTTGTTATAAGGTGGAGGGACTATGACACTAAAGACTCACGGCAAAGGTAAAGCTAGACTCCAGGCTTAAAAGGAAAAGGACGAGCTGAGCAACAGGCAAAGGCAGCACACTTCTCACAGAGAAGCCCCGGAAGGGCACCGAAGAGGCCATGGAGGAGGGCAACTGTAAGCAGCACGTGTGTAGAAGGCTGAAGATGTCATGACAAGGTGTGGGCGGGATCCCCTTATAAAGGCACCAAGAGGCCGCCAGTCAGTTTTCAGAAAGAAGAGAGGTGTGATTTTGTGCTTTAGGACAAGGTCCTTGGGAGAATAGGAGATGAAGATGAGCAAGAGACCAGTTTATCAATTATCTCAATAGCAGAAGGAAGAAATCACATGGGAACCAGAAGCAATAAAGGCAAGACTGGGAAGGAGAGATTGAGTCAGAAACACAATGGGACACTCAAGCTTACCACTGTGGTCTGTGGTGGAGCAGTCAATTAGAGAAAGCACAAATATTAGACTCTTTAAGTGGTAAGAAATAAGCCCTGCAGGCTAGACCAGCACTTTGTCCTGAATGTGCAAAGCCCTACATTTGAGCACCAGCACCAAAAACTAGTTTATGTAAGAAACCAATTTTTAGGGGCTGGAGAGATGCCTCAGAGGTTAAGGGCATTGCCTGCTCTTCAAAGGTCCTGAGTTCAATTCCCAGCAACGATATAGTGGCTCACAACCATCTGTAATGAGATCTGGTGCCCTCTTCTGGCCTGCAGGGATACACACAGACAGAATATTATATACATAATAAATAAATATTTTTAAAAAAGAAACCAATTTTTAAAAAAGGAAAGGTTTTCTCATTGGACCAATTATAAAAAGATGGTATGACGAACTTCTCTGTCTGAGTCTGAGGTCCCCCAAACAAGAGGGACTGGAAGGAAGCATTAGAGCAAGTTGAGAGATCCAGGATGGCTGGTGTGTCTTTGGTTGCCCCCTCCCATTCCTTGACTCCCCCCCCTCCACTCAGTATCCTGCTCTTCTTCCTAACAGGAACCCCCAGTTCCCTTCTTGGTGAGTCAATAGGAGGCACCAGCAGGAGACTGGGGGTCAGAGGGCAGAGATCCTTATTTCTCCCTCTTTGGAGTTCAGTCCCCCTCTGACAGCTGGCTTCACAGCCCCAGAGCCCAAGTGCAGGCTTCACTGATCCTTGCCCTTGATCCTCCAGTCCTAAGGAATTCTCATTGCTACTCACATTGGCCTCCCTGTTCTTTTCTGGCCTTGAGGGGTTTCCTTAACTTCATTCATGCCTCCATAGACTATTAGATTCTTGGGTAAGCCTCTTGTTTTTTAGGTGAACTTTTAATAATGTGTATGCAAATGTGTTGGGGGGGGGGGTATGTGCATATGAATGGAGGGCAGAAGGAGGCATTAGATTCCCTGGAGCTCGAGTTATAGGCAGTTGAGAACTGACCAGTGTGGTTGCTAGGAACTGAACTTAGGGATCTCTGCAAGAGCATCTTGAGAGCACTGTCTCTTTCTTTCCTTCATCCTAATGGGCGAGAAGTGTTTCATGGTAACCTATGATAAAGGCTTTCTCAATTTTTCTCTCTGATGTTTCTCTCAGTATAGAAGACAAAGCCATATTTATCTGCAAAATGCTTCCATCATTCTGTTGCAAAGGCAATCTATGGCAGCTGAGCAATTAGGCCCTAACTCTTCACTGTGTTTCTCGTTGCCATGTACATCATGACTGATGCAGAAGATGAAAGAGCACAGAGCTGTGGATGTGGCAAGGGTCAAGGTCACCATACATCAGTAGAAACTTGCATACTTGCAGGATTAACACTGTCTGAATTCCAGGAACCAGCTGAGCATGATCAAGATAAGCTACAGTCTGTATTTTAGACTGGGGATTGGCAGCAAACCACAGTAAACCACAGACTCGAGGGTAAGTGGTTTCATATGCGTTGTATGGGACTTCTCATCCTAGCCTGCAGCCAGACCCCGCTGAATGTGTCTGATGGCCCACAACCTATGGGTGACCTCAGAGAGTCTTTCTGTAACTACCCTCTCCAAGCAAGACAGCCCCTCCTCACCAAGTTTTATTGTACCAATTTCACAACCCCATACCTTACATTACAATTTGGGTGTCTATGTTTTTTCTTTACATGTTCTTTTCCGCCTTTCCCATTAGATAGTGAGTTCTGCCGTAGCAGGGGGCCACATCTAGGGCATAGAAAGTGCTTAGACAATATTCTCCAGTGAATAAATACTAAATACACAGGTGGCACCCAAAGTAAAGAAAAGGTTGACGGTCACTAATGGGTCACTAGCCCATACGGACATTTGTGACCTTGCTTGTAGTCAAAACATGATTCTCATAGCTGGGTCCTTTGGATGTCTTCAGGGAGAATTCCACTCTAGTGAGCGGAGCTTGAGGCTGCATGTTTGACTTGCTTTATACAGCCTTCGGCACAGTCCCAAGCACAGATGGGAGCTTCATAAATATTACTGAATGATGATGACACCAAGGATTATTTAATACCTCCATGTGGGTGGAGACGGACCTTGAGCCACAAATATACTTTGAATGTGCATTGCTTCTCAAATCATCTGTACCAGAGTGTTTTCAACAACATAACTCATCTGTGCCACAAATCAGACACATTGAGATGACAGAGTCCCCAAAGAATGCCACTTTCTAAATGGAAACTTTACTATCCAGGGGTAAATGCAATCTTTGCTTTAGTGACACTGTGAGAATAGAAATCAGAGGCAACAAAAGTCTCCTTCTGGGAAGCACCAGTTTTATCTGTGAATAATCAAAGTTTGGATAATTCCTCAGTTTCAAAGGTGCCCACCCATTCTGAAGTACCGGGAGTTATGCAGGCCTTCGGATGTATCTCAAGCATTCAACTGTTAACCTGGCATTTGTGGATACAATCCCATGGTTCCATTCATTTAAAATAATATTAATAAGTCATTTGGGAAACCACAAGAAGACGGACTTTTGAAGCTGCATTTGTTCACCAGGAAGAAAGAGGCGTATAAAGTATCCGTCATGGGGATCCAGAGGGAGCGACCCAGCAGATCAAATACCCAAAACAAATCAGCACGTCAGAGCCCCACGGAATTCTGAATCCCAACCAGCAGCATGAATAATCCTTTGAAACGGTCACTCCCGTATCAGAACAGGCCCTTTGTGCATCTCTAGGCAAGGCCTCTGGTTTCTGACTGAACGGAGGTTTTCTTGGGAAAGTGGGTGAAGTGCAAGCAAGACCTACGGGGACATTTCCACAAGAAAAGAGGACAAACGGTTTCTGTTGTCGGAATTGTCTGAATGAAGCATCCCGCTCCTGGACATGGCTACCTCACAGGAGAGCTGGGCAATGTTTTCAGAGATGTTGGCTGGGACTCTCTGGACCCCTGAGAAGCTGCGATAGTAACCTACATCAAAAGACATGGGGTCGAATCCTGCCAGTTTCCAGTTAGCTGTGGAACCGAGCACAAGCTTAACTTTCCTGATGACTAGATTAATATGAAGAGGGGAATGACTCACAAAACTAGTGCCAATTTAAGCAAGCTATATGAAAATTCTGTCTAAATTATAAAATTGGGTTTAAGTAGACTCCTATAATATCAAATAAGTTGCATAGTGCCCAGGATCCTTTCCCTGGGCACCTGTGCCATGTGGCATTTGCTCACACAGACACACATATACACATTAATAAAAATAAAAAATAATAAAATTCTTTTTTAAAAAACTATTCCATGTACAACAGGATCAAAATGTGAAAACAAATAAATTTAACAAAAACTGTGAAACATCTACATAAAAAAAGTTCAAGTTTATAAGGAAGAGAAATGGAAGCAAACCTGTTTAGAAATACACCCACAGGTTGGAAGATCCAACATTCTTAAAATGTAATCCTCCTCAATAGCTTCATACAGTCAACAGAATCTCAATCAAGGTCCCAAATGGCTCTGATGTGAACTGACACACCAATTCTAAAATATACATAGTAATGGAAAAAGCCTGGTAAATATATATGTGTTAGCTAGACAAAGAATAAAAATGATTGGATGGTTGACCTGATGTCAGTGTAGCACCTTTGTAAAAGCCAGTAAAATAAATGGAATAGGATAAAGAGTCCAGGTAGATTCACATACACATCTGATTGGTCAAATTTTAACACAGAAATCAGTCCTATTCAGTGGAAAGAAAAATTCCTCGAATAAATAGAGTTGGGGCAACTGAATACGAAGGAAAATGATCCTCATTGTAAACTCACACCACACATTAAAGTGAACTAGAAATTGAAAGCACAAATGTAAATGTTAGGACTGCAATTTTTTACAAGAAAAACACAGGGAAAATATCTTTCTGCTCTAAAGAATGTTGTGTCTCAATTTCCTCTGCGATACAGTTCAGTCAGTAAAGTGCTTGTCTTGGATTTAATTCCCAAATCCATATTAGATAGCCTGGTGATCCCAGCCCTGGGGAGGCAGAGACACAGAGATCCCAGACCATGTGATGGTTTCCAGGCCAGTGAGAGACCTTATCTCAAAGCTGAAATGTGACCAACATCTGAGGAATGATATGTGCAGTTGACATATGCATGTGCGCGCGCGTGCGCATACACACACACGCACAACACGCACACAGACACGGTGGAGGTTGGCTACAGGCAGGGAAAATACAGGCAATACTATACTTGACAAAAGACTGATCCAACAAATATAAAAAAAAAATCAGTAACGAAAACCACAGTAACTACTTTAAACACATGCAAATACCCTTTGGATGAATATATAATGAAAGGCGGTAGCAAGTAGCTGATAAGCATATGAAATAATTCAAAATCATCAATTATTTGGATGGTGAAAGTTTAAACTATAATAAAATAGTATCTAGCAGACAATAGCATGTCTTCAGTTAAAAGTCTTTCCCGACCCCCAAATATTGGCGAGGAAATGAAGCAACCACAAACTCCCACATTGCTGAGAAACATGTACGAGAGAAAACAGTTTGTCTGCTTTCTGGATGTACAACTCCCCTAAAATCAACATTTATTCTTAGACATTTACCCAGGAGTAATTGAAATGTGTCAACTACAAAACCCTTAAATAGCTACCAGCTACAGAGAGCCCAGATGTCTATCAATGAGAAACTGGAAAAACACAAATGGTGAGAGCCTCATTTATTAATAATACACTGCATGACAGGGAGAGACTGCCTCTGGCATAGGCAATGATAAGGATAAATCAAAGAAAAGAAGGATGACATGGCAAAGGATCCCATTGTGTCTAGTTTGAAACAGGCAGGTCTCAATGGTGATATAAATTACAGCAAGGCTGTAGGGACTGGAAGAGCTGGGGAAATTGGGGGAGTTATGGGAATAACCCACACCTTTATTCAAGTGTTGGTTACGTGCATGCTTACTCTCTCAAAACTCGTTGATTTAAACTCTCAAATGTATAAACTTCACAGTATACAACTTTTACTTTAGGAATGATTGAACAAATAACACCACAAGAAAATAATCTGAAAGGTGGAATTCTATTGGACAACTGACCAGATCTCTCTAAAGTCACTGCCAAAGGGCAAGGATTTTGCTAGATAAAGAAAGACCGCAGGACATAACCAGACCTGATGTGTGGTCTTGGATGGGATCTTACGGCAGGAAAGCAAACCTTCAGCATGCTTTGGGGCTGTTCAGGGAGAATCTAAATATCAAGTTGGTTTCAAATGATTAAGAAAAACTTTAATAAAAGAAAATTGAAGATTATAAATTGATAAGAAAAAGCAGACTACAGTAGTATGGACTTTCTGGTCTTTTGAGTACTATGCACCATGCACAGATATTGTGCATATTATCTTACATATTTTAATTATATCTGTACACTACATACACAGAACAAGACTCAGGACAGGTATATATCCACCTATCACCATGGGTAACTCTGGGAATGGTATGTCACTTCTGTCTTCTCATTTGTCAGTGTTTCTAACTTTCTACAGTGCACATGCTCTGCTCCTCTAAAACTGAAAACATCAGATGCAGGAACAAGAATGTAGCTCACTGGCAGAGTGCATCTAGTATGTCCGAGGCTCTGGGTTTGGTCAAATCCAGGTCCCACAAACAAGGACCTCCAGAGCGAGCCTCCTGTTGGGTGCTCTCTGACCACCACCACTTCATTCTTACAACACCCTGTGATGTGGCATCCCTGCTTCTACTCACTTACGAAAGTGAAGGCCGAGTCTTGGATAGAACATGATCTGACCTCAAACTCCATGCTCTTTTCATTTTACTCATATCTACCCTCAGAATGGGGAAGACTACACAGTTATGAGATATTCACTATGTTTCAATTAAATGCATATGGATGAACAAAACAATATTAAATGATACAAGCCAACAACAAAGAAGCCCACAGTAGAGGGTTCTACATATGTGACTTTTGGAACAAGCAAGCCCCTATGGTGGCAGGAAGCATGACCTCATCCATACCTCACCACAATCTCTGTGAGGATGGTACTGTTAGCATCCCCATATTACAGACAAGAAAAGTAAGACATAGAGATCAAATGAGAAAGAAGAATCCAGCTCAGGTCACCTGCTTCTTACTCTGCTACACCACACCACATCCCTAAGTCCCCAGGCTGTCACCCAGCTTGCAGTGGAACAGGGAGAATGAATGCCAGCTACCAAAAAAGGTCTATCACACGGTGTCACAGTAGCATCCTTGCTTACCTATCCAGAGCCATGCTGGTTGGCATACTCCTCCCGAACCCTCGAACCCCCATCTGACGGAAATACGGAATGCAAGAGAGGTTGGCGGCGATGACAGCAAGGGAGTCCGAAGGACTCACGAAGAAGCCATTTTGGCCAAGAATCATATAACGGTCCTGTGGGAAGGAATGTGTGAAAATTATCAGGGAGAAGCATCTGTTCTTCATACCCAGTTCCCATCACCAGTGCAAGCCACTTTCCTGCTGTTTAGACAACCTAAAACAATTCGATAGACCAAAGGATGCATGGGAAACCATATAAATTCCTCAGGGGCCCAGAATCTCAGTAGAGCTGGGATGTGTTCTACCTGCTGAGATGTGGGCACAGCTACTTCAGGCATCTGTGGCCTCCACAGCCTTAGCCCCTCTCCTCCCCCACACAGACTGGAGAACTGTAGCAACCGGTGAATAGCTGCATCTTCCGTATGGTGCCTTCAACAAAGCTAGCAACGAATGAAAATTGATTGCCTATTTTTTTAAAGAAATAATTTCTCAAGAACATACATCAATCTGAAACTCAGAAAAGTTATGACTGTTTCGTGGTGCTCTCTAGCCCTGAACAGCAGAGCAGAGGCATGTCCCATGCATGTGCACTCCAGATTCTCTGGCCTCTAGTACGTCTTCCATCACATGGGGAGCAGGTCACAGACTGGGAGCTCTCCTCCTTACCCCATCAGCATCAAATGCAGCTCCAAATCCATATTCTCCTCCTTTCATGGCTTCCAGAAGGGTGGTTGCATATGTCAGGTTTGGGTCTGGGTGCTGCCCTCCAAAGTCTTCCAGTGGGATACAGTTTATAGCAGAGTTGGCCGGAGCCCCCAGTTCATCGCACAGAACTTTTCTCACATAGGGTCCCATAACTAAAAAAAGACAGATGAGAATGTAAAAACACTTGGAGGAATGTTCTTCCCTAGGTATTTTCTTCTGGTTGGAAAAAGACAAAAACAGCTTACTTAATAGCCCAGAAGAAGAAAAGAAATTATACTGTCATTTTTTTTAGGACACAACATAGAATAATAATCCTATCAATTATCACTTATTGAGCATCTACCATGAGTCAGGGACTCTGTTAAGCAGATAAAGGATGTCAATCATCCAATGAGGTAAAATTTTTTTCCCTTGTGGTTTCCATAAACACTTCCTTAAGGAAACCAACTATAATAATGATTTATTACCTGCTGGTTTTCATGTATTAAGCACTTCAACTGAGTGAATCAAAAGCACTAAAGGGCAAGGTAATTCTCTTTGCACAACTGTTGTCACATTGCCAAGTTAAGCATCCAAATCCCAGAAGGCTCATATAAAACAGAGGACCTCTTGCAAAACAACAAATGCAATGCAAGAATAGCCATTGTGTGGACCAGGAGACCTAGCATTGTACCCCTATGTTAAGAACTGAAAGGATCTGGTTAAAGAGGGTGAGGTGCACGATTCTTACATTTCTGGGCCCTTATCTAAGAGTGAGACAAGTCAAATCTGCAGATGAGTGAAGAGGTGAGACAAAAGGGGAGCTATCTAGTGGGACTCCATGACTTATAAAAACGATACCCAGAGTGAGGCTTCCCGAAGAAAGCAGTTTTCAGTGGGACTTGAAGAAAGAATACGGACTTGAGAAGGGTGGTTATCAGTAGACAAACCGTGATACATCAAGATAGCGGAATACTGCTCAGTGGGAACAAAGAGCAAGAAGAGCCACACGCGCCAGGAGCATCATTTTAAAGAACTGTGCTGAATGCAACGTGAAACAAAAGACTCCTGAATTTATTCTTCTGTTAATATCCCCTTCTAGAAAAAGGCAAAACAAGGAAAGCAGAAGAAAGATAAATGACTACCAGGGGCTGCTGAGAGCGGTAGAGTTGACCACAAAAGTTCAGTAAGATGACCATATTCTTCAAAAATGAAAAATTAATAGAGTTGTGCATTTATGCTATTCAACACAAGGCAATGAATACTTTTTAAAATTCGCTAGAGGAACTGAAAAAGATTGGCACTGGAAAGTAGAGCATTGGCTTCAGGAAGAAGTTGGGCATCCATGTTTTCATAATTTATTCAGCTGTTTGAATTATACAATATAACGTTTTAAAGTCAATAAATAGGTAGTCTTGATCTACTCCACACTCACATGGTACAGTCCCAAATTTACTTGTTCAATTTTTGTTTGTTTACATTTACACCAAAAGAAAGTAACTGGAGTCCTGAAATTTGCTAGAACATTCCATGTATCTGGACACATGGAGGTCTCCATGACCGTTCTCAGCCTCTGCTCTTAGAAAGGCACAAGCTCACCTCCATGCATGGCATCAACTCGGATCTTCAGCTGGCTAGGCCCAGTCAGCAAACTCTTGATGGCATTAAAGTCAAAGATGGTCCGAAGAAGGTTGAGATAGATGTCAACGGGGTCCACAATCTCCACTGATGATGGGATGAATGGAGGGAAAGTCAGTGAGCATGCCTGGAAATCATCTTTAGGGGCACAAAAAGTTTACTACCCTAATGGTGCAACATTCTGATCAAAATTCCATCTAACTGGTATGCTACATGGGCAGGGAAGAGTCCATTTGCAAACAAAGACTCAAATCACAGCACAGCCAAAATGTGACAAACTCCAGATAAGTAATGGTACAAAGAATATTCTCCTTTTTCCTTGCAAGGGAAAATTAACCACTAAAAGAATTTAGGATACAAATATGGCCATCCCTGGCCACACCTTCTCAGAGCCTCGCTTCCCCAGCTGCACACACACCAAGGCTAACAAGCATCCCACATGTGCAGTGGTCTTTCCTGTGGATTTGCCAAAGAATGACTCAGCTGGTGGGAAACACGTAAAGGAGTGGCCTCAGCTGTGGCCCTCATTTTTCAAATGCTGTTATACACATTGGATCCAAGCACAGACCTGGTGACGTGGGGATGGATTCTGACTTTACAGAAACCCTCTTTCATACCCAGCTTACTACCTAACTTCCAGGAAAATGCCAAACATCTGCAGCTCCTCAGGAAACACAAGAGCTCTCCAGTGTGTTACTGGGAATCCCCAGCAAACCTTTTTATTTAATTAGTGAAACCCATTACATAGAACTTGGCACCATTTTCAAACATCTACCTGTACATAATTAGTGCTCAGAAAGTACTTTTCCTAGGAAAAGCAAATACTTGAGTTTTGGGAAATTAAAATTTTGTCTAGGAAAAAAATCTTTTTAGATTTGTAGCTACATCTCTCTATCTCTTTGTGTGTCTGTGCTCACACACGTGTGCCTGAGTATGTCTGTCGGGGGAGTGTACACACATTTGGGTATGTGCATGAGTGCAGGTGTCTGCAGATGCCAGAGGCATTGGATCCCTTAAAGCTGGAGTTGTGGGTAGTTATAAACTGCCTGGGTGCTGAAAACTAAGCTTGGTACTCTGGGAGAATAGTAGGTGCACATAACTAGTAAGCCATTTTTCTAAATTAATTATAATTAAATTTCTAAAGTTATACATCTATTACCTTTCAATGTCATGCTACTTTGGAGCTGAAATACTTAGGCCTGCATTAAAGATGTTATCAATGAATAATTTTTCAATAATTTTTCATTACATCCAGGTACAATATTTAATATGTGATATAAATTCCTCTTTCATTTGGTCAAATCCATGTCTCATTTAAACTGACATATAAATATCCACTTAAATTTAATTACTTTTTAAGGAACACAGACCATATTTAATCATCCTCTGAAATGAGAATATTAATTCAGAAAATAATTAAAAACCACTGTCTGTAAACTATACATCTGAAAATGCTTGATTTTTTACTTTGAATGCTTTAGACATTTTACTTACTCTATAACATAAGATATTTTTGGAAATTTCATTCTGGTTTTTCAACTCTTGAAACATTTACCTAAAAATATTTGATACTCACAAGGGACAGTTCAAGGAAGCAAGGCATTCAGGAAAATCAAATACTCCCTTTATCTATACATGATTTTGGCACCCCTAGATGAGACACCAAGGACAATTTGCTTTCAATTAATTCAAGCTTTGCTCATCACTTAAAACAGTAAGAATATAGCACATAAATTACCTCAAAGGATTATCTCCAAATTATTTTGGGGGGAACAGAGAAACATGCACCTACTTCTAGACTTTTACCAGCACTTTACAGAAGCCACCCAAGGAACAATGTGGCTGCAGTAATGAGTTCCCCAAAGACTCAAGTCTCAGAAACTATAAAATCATAAATATGCCCTAAACAATTAAAATGCTTATGACTTATTCCTGATGGTAATGCTTGATAGTTCTCATCCCTCTTGTAGCCCCAGTTTTTCTAATCATATATAGTCAGACATATTTAAATTCTTTTGTTAGATATAACACAATTGTAATTGCCTAGAAAATCCACATGAGTACATTTTTGTATGTGTGCACCTCCAACTAGATCAATAAAAATACAGCCAGGTGGTAGTAGTGCACATCTTTACTCCTAGCACTTGGGAGGTAGAAACAGGTAGAGGCCAGCCTCATTTACAGATTGAGTTCCAGGACTACCGGAGCTACACAAAGAAATCCTATCTTGAAAAAAGAAAAAAGACACTTTTTATTGGTGCAATAGTGTTTGGAGGTTATAGTGATAACCAATTGCTTTTGCATTGGATTTGAGGTCTGCTCTGTAGGACAGAATTAATATCTGATACTACAAACCTAGTCAAAAATCCATAATCTAGGAGATCATAGGCTGTAGGGGAAAATCTACTACTGATATCTTGCTAAATTGAAATGCTACCAAACTGCCAAATATTTATATTTATACCCACAGATTAGTGCTGCTTTCAGTGCTGGCTCCAGAAGCCTCTTCTGCAGTGGAAAATAATTAATGTAGAACTCATAACTGGTACAACTGCTGATGAGTGATATAATAGTACTCAGCCCCAAATAGGACATCTTTATCAATCTTCTTCCCTCAAGGTACAGAGAACTCCATAGAAGAGGGAACATAAAGAATATAAGAGCTAGAGGATGTAGAAGAGAGTTGTTGAATACTGTCTTCTATACATAGCATTGCCATTGTACTTAAGTATTGACAGAGGTTTCTGTCTTACCCAGTCCCGCAACTGTTCAGTCCCAAAGAAACACATAGAGGCCTACATTAATTATAAACTGGTTGGCCTATTAGTTCAGGCTTATTATTCACTAACTCTTACATCTTAAATTAACCCATAATGCTTGTCTGTGTTAGCCATATAGCTTGGTATCTTTTATCAGTAAGGAACCCCCATCTTGCTTCCTCTGCATCTCGGTGATGACTGCAGACTGAGCCTTTCCTCTTCCCCAGAATGCTTTTATTCTGGTTGCCCTGCCTATACTTCCTGCCTGGCTAGTGGCCAATTGGTGTTTTATTAAACCAATACAAGTGAAAAATCTTTATAGGGTACAAGACCATTGTCCCACAGTACTTAAGAATTCACTGCATCTATAGTTACCAACACAAGATCAAACAAACAAGATCAATCAACATTCCCACAGGGAAGCATAAAGTAGCCTCGGTGGGTGAAAAATAAACAAGACCAACAAAACAAAACCAAAAGAGAAGAGAACATAAAGACCAAAGGAGGGTATATATGTTGGGGTAAAGGGTGGACATGTGGGAGTGGTTAGAGGTGGTACGATCAAGATCCATTGTTTACATGTGTGAAAATATTGTAGAATAAATAAATGATACTGTATTTTTAAAGTGGGCACCATTGCTTCTAGTGACTATCACATGACTTTTGATAAATTCTCACTATCTGAGCAAATGATCAATTCAAAACTCTCCAAGAAAGTCTTGGTATTAATAGCCCAGAGCTATTACCACCACACAGTCTATTTTAAGCTTTCTCTGACTTTAAAAATCATGTGCCCAGGTTGGGAGGGTGGGAATCCAGGAGAACTGAGGAGGAGAAGGGTGGGGTGGATGAATATGATCAAAGTGTATGAAGTATGAAATTCTTAAAGAATATTATATTTTTAAAAATCACATGCTTATGATAGTTCATTTTTTCAGTCTAATTGAATTACTTGGAAAATGACGACACCACTGTGATACAAACTGCACCCAGTCTTGTAGAGGCCCTAGGAAGACAACATACGGTGGTTCTATTGCTTCCTATGTGCCTTCTATACAATTTTAACTGATACAATGGGTAAGGTGCATATTCATGGTGTGAATGTTGCTATAGTATTATAATGACTGGGTAAAGCAACAAATTGTGTTCTTAGTTCTTCAAAAGTTTATTCGCTCAACCACGTAAGATAATATTTGTCAAACTCATTCTGGTTGCTTGCCTTCCTTCCTTCTTCCTTCTTTCCTTCCTGTCTGTCTGTCTTCCTTTCTTTCTTTTTTTCTTTCTTTCTGTCTTTCTTTCTATTTGAGACAAGGTCTCTCTCTGCAGCCTTGCCTGGCTTCTAACTTATGACCATCATCCTGTTTCCTTAGTCTCCCAAGTTCTGTGGTTACATTGTGTGCCACTGTGCCAGGCTTGGGTATTTAATTCTTGAACCAATTACCTAAATACATTCAGTAATTACCAAATTCCTTTGCAGAATCTCTGGACACAGTGCGTGGTATAGAGCAGGCAGTCAACCATGATGTGTAAAGCTAAGCAGAACTGCATGGCTTTGTCCTGGCAAAGAAACTCCAACCTTCCACAGGAAGTTTAACCACACACTGACTTTTAGCTCTTAACTTAAAGTTTCCCACACCTTCACCTTAATTGCTTAGAACTTATTCAAAGACAAGTTTGGCAATCCACAGTCTACTCCTCGTATGTTATGATGGAGTCAGCTGCAAACCTTTTCCTATGCGGAAGACGATACGGTTTGGATAGTGGCTTTTAAAAGTATCAAAATCTAAATATAGATTTCTCCAATCTCTTTCTGCATTGTATCTGCTTTCTAACCACTTACCCAGGGCCTCTCTTAGATGATTAATTCAGTACTTCTCATGGGAATCCTTCCTACAGAAACCACTGATCACCAACAAGGACTGTCCCAGCCTCATGCATGCCCAGACTCCGCCATATGCGCCCCTCCTGGAAAGCTGCCCCACGTGTGGAATTTTTCTGACTTCTTCAAACTGTCTATTACCTCTGAACGGTTTGAACTTGTTCTCCAGGTCAAACTCTTGTCTTCCTAGTCGAGACAGGTCGATTCGAAGATCAGGACAGATGGCATATTCCTCAATTGTTTTGCTGATCTGGTAGATTTTGTCTGAGACAACATCTGGCGCAGGACCTAAAATGTGACACCCAAAATGTGTTTATTTTAAAGCCCTCAGAATTTCAATCAGAGAAGCATTACCGGACTCCTACACCAGAGAGAAGAGACTCATCTGGTTTCTACATAATGAACAAAGACTCACAGCTCAATTAGACCAGGTATTTCCCAGGTTGTGTTTATTCACCGTGGAGGATATTTGATCAGCCCTGCCTGTTTGTTTTAATCTACTTCTAAGCAATGACACATATAGTCTAAAAAGAGTTTTGCACCTGCTGGGGAGACCCGGTTACGTAATCAGCTTTCTTCGGGCTATGACACACAAACAGGACATGCCTTCCACAGGAGTGAAGGCTTCCAGATCTCAGCCACCCCTCTCCAAGTGCACCTGAAAAGAATCATTTCTGTCTCTCACTATTGTCTCATTCACATGTGAGCTTTTCCAGATAAGTCAATTATTTTCTCCAGCACAACTAAGCTTTAAAATGAGGGGTAACTAAAAATACTTGATATGTTTCCTCAGAAGGTCAAGTTGGCAACAGTGGTGGAGAGAGATTTTAAAATGAGTTGGCGATAAAATCAGTTGTTGGTTTTCTCCTCTTTTAACACACATGCATCTTCACACAAGGCTTCATTGGGTTTTGTTTGGTGTTGGAGGATGTTAGGGATTACATAAATAAATATATTGAATAGTCTTAAATATAAAAGTCATCTAGGTAGTTTTGAATGTGCATCATAGCTGCTGGCTACATTATAACTTCCTACTGAACAGAGGTTGTTTCTAGATTCATCTCATTTCCTGCTCCATAGAACTGTACTATCCAATACAATGACCAGTCACCATATTTCGCTACTGAGTACCTGAAACATCACTAGTCAAGCTGAAATTATAAATTGCTACAATTGAAAAGTGTATATCAAAATTTTAAGTTAATATAAACAACCATATAGCAGGCGACATTAACATTTTACATTTATATATTGAAATATTTGAATATGGTATGTTAAATAAATTATATTACCTAGACATTCTCTTTTACACTTTTAATACAGCTATTAGAAAATTTTTAAATAATATATATGGCTCATAATACATTTGTATTGAACAAAGCTACCTTCTTAGAATAAGAAGCAGTGTCTATAAGAAGGAATGACAATACCCCCACTCCAGTAGGTAGGGCAGAAGGCAGCTTCATTGGTTACTTCAACAGTTATCTTACATGGGATGAGTGAAAATCACAAACAAACACACAGAAGGGCCCGGGAGATGGATCAGCCAGTAATGTGCTTTGCCATACAACCATGAGGACCTGAGCTTGGATCCTCAGCACTCAAATAAAGTAAAAAGCCAGGCATGGCAATTCACGCCGATGACCCTAGTGCTGGGAACAAGGGTAGAAAAATAGAATTCTAGGAGCTCACTGGCAAGCTAGTCTAGCCAATCAGTGAAGCCCTAGTTCAGTGAGAGAGACCTTGTCTCAAAAGACAAGGTGGACAATGACAGAGGAAGTCACCTGATGTCAACCTCTGGTCTTCACGTATGTGTATAACTACACATACATACATATGTAGGTATAGACATACACACACACGAGGAAATGCAAAACCTTTTTTTGTCATGTAAAAAATGTTTATAATTTGTTTTTATTATTTTTAATTGTGTGTGTGTGTGTGTGTATGCACACTCTGGGGTCCTCACGTGAACCAGTCTGTATGAAAACTTACATATCACACATTAGCTATGTTCTATAAAGCATTAGACTCAAAGACCCAAATAAAGTACTATTACCCTCTCCAAGTGGAGAAGCTGAAGTCAGAAAGCACAGTATGTCTTTGTTGGTGTGTCTGTTTTTAAGATTTTTTTTTTTACTTTATATGTATGGATATTTTACCTTCATGCCAACTAAGTACAGTGCTCAAAGAGGCCAGAAGAGGGCATCAGAACCTCCTGGAACTGGTTATATACCAGACCATTGTTAGCCGCCATGCGGGTGCTGGGAATCGAACCCAGGTACTAGGAAAGAGCAGTCAGTGCTAACGCTAAGCCCTCTTAAGTGGCAGGATAGCATGTCTTAACCAAGGCAGCATCTCAAAGCTGCCTTCGGATCCTCAGTCTAGGTCAGCTTGCAAACCAGCTGCTCCCACCAACCGTGGCTTGTTATGCTCTGCCTCTCTCGCACTACCACTTCCCAGTCTCAGAGCATCGACAACACCTGCTCTCGCTGCCACCACGCCCAGACTCCCTTGCGCTGACGGGAGACATCATGAAACTGTAATCTGGGTTCCCAAAGAATAAAAGTGCTCATTTTGAACATCACAATTTCTCAAGATCACACAACAATTTGCCCAGAATACCTTCCACAAAATGATTTCATTTATCTCAAGGTCTCTATTTCTACCCCTATTGTCTTAACAAGGAACTTTTCATCATACTGTAAATAAATAAACATATAAGGGAAACTATTTCCTAACACTTCCATTCTGTACCCTCCAGAGCTTCCTCCATAGCGACTTCCACCTTTTCCTGAAGTCTTACCACTTCCTGGATTCTAGGCATGAAAATTTGCCCCACGGCAGACTAATCACACGACACTGGCAAGCTCTTCTCTCTCACACCTCTGTTATTTTGCCACCCAGCTCTAATGTGTGGAGGGGCCAAGAAGGTTACCAGACTAGAGTGAGGACTGAACATCAGCACTTCTATTGGTCTCTCTGTCCTCAAAACATTTTTAAACAGTGACTTGATTCCAAATGTGCCCCACTTCCCTGAGCCTACTAAGTCTACAGACAAGCTCTATCCACAAGGTGCATCAGTTTAATGCACAGTCGGAAGAGATAGATGCTGTCTCTTTGGAAGATGAATGCCATGGCAAAATATGCTCTAAGGGGAAGAAGTTGAGTCTCCCCACACCATTAGGAATGCTTATTTCACGAGTGAAGCCAAGACATGCAGACATGTTAGAAGTTAGAACAGTAGAACGGTTTCCATCGTAAGTGAAAGACTCGCTGATAAGGGTGCCCCAAACCCTCCCACTGAAGCATAGCCTCCTGCATTTTCATCTACAGAGTGGGTATGTAAATTGCTTTGGCTTGGCTCTAGTTAACATCCACCAGTGGGTCACACTGGTCCCCTCTGTATTGGTGCTGATGTGGCAGGACCTTTGGTCTAGCGGAAAGTGGTTAAGCCAATGGAAGTGCCATCCTCAGAAGAGATTAATGTCATTTTTATGGGACACTGGTGAGTTCCTCAGAAAGGAATGTTGTTGTAAAAAGAGTAATTCTGGCCCCTGACCCTCTGGCTTCCTGTCTCATCATGTGACTGTTCTCTTCCTCGTATACATATCTCCACAATGTCATCCACCATCTTGTGATGTAGCCAGAAATGTCCCCACCAGAGATCAAACATATGTGGCTAACTGATCTAAATGTTTAGCCTTCAAATCTGTGAGTTAAATAAACTTCTTTTTAAAACATGATTTATTTATTTATTTTGTGTACAACATTCTATCTCCTTGTATGCCTGCACACCAGACGATGACACCAGATTTTATAATAAATGGTTGTGAGCCACCATGTGGTTGCTGGGAATTGAGCTCAGGACTTCTGGAAGAACAGGCAGTATTCTTAAGCTCTGAGCCATCTCTCCAGCCCTAAACCTCTTTTCTTTACACAGCACTCAGTCTTAGGTTTTCTGGAATAGTAACAGAATGGACTATTACACAAGTCATGCTGTTTTTCCCTTCATGACTCACAGAATACCACAAAGACAAATGAGACACTCGTAAGATATGAAATAGGGCTGGGAGATGTTCAGCAGGTAAAGTGCTGGCTGCCAAGCCGGACAATCTGAGCTTGATTCCTAGAACCCACATGCTGGAAGGAAAGAACTGACTCCCACACATTGTTCTCTGATTCCAAACATGCTGCCTCCTACACACACACACACCACAAATACACATATATGCACACATATACACACGCTACAAATATACATACATAGACACACACAAATACTACAAATAGACACACATACCACAAATGCACATACATACATACACACCACAAATACACATCATACACACAAATACTACAAATAGACACACATACACACACCACAAATACACATACATACTCACATACACACA